>JAFISD010000194.1:0-57519 GCA_022560085.1 Helminthosporium solani
TATACTTTTATACTAAGATAAAATAAATAGTTATATATTAGTTAGATCTACCTACTCTATATAGGGGGAGGAGAAGGCCTATAACTATCTCCTAAATCCTATACAGATATACTAATCACGTGTGATTGCACGTGACCATATAGACATCCTTCGGATCACCAAGTATCCGTACTAAGTATGGATAGTAATAGTAGTTACATACTAGCTTTGATAATTCTTGTAAAAGATCAAGCTAGCTAGTAATACAATCCTTTCAAAACCATACTTTTCCATCAAAAGAATCAAATATTCAATGATTTTCAGAAATACAAATAACTAGTGAAACTGCATACCAGCGATCTCGTGGTTTTACAAGGCGGGTTATAGCTGTGACTGGAAGTTTGATAAGAGTGCTGGCCTTGGCCTAGGAAGCTTAGGATATTGTGAGCGACCATCAATCTATCTACCACTTTCACCAGACATCTCGAACGTCGCCTACCTAATGTCACTTCCACATGGCACTAAACAACATCTTTGTCTGCGCCTGCTTCGTTTTCTTTTCCACCTTCACTCTTGCGTGCAGTTTTAGCCCCCGCTACCGATGTCCTTCGCATCATCTCAGGTCGTTACTTCGACGCGATCCGGACTTTAGTCCCCAAGTCTCTTGCTGTCAGGCCCGATCAGAGCACACTTGCAACCAGGTCTCACTCCTACCTCTAGACGAAGACCCCAGCCTCACTACCATCGAAAGTGGATCAATGGGCACTGTCACCAGAGTCTACCACCCCATCACCTCTGAGATCTTTGCTATCAAAACCTTCCATCCCGCAGACGGTGAATCGATTCCCGCCTTTGCCGCTTCGATACAGCATGAGTTCTCCGTCGGCGCAGCCATGGCCAACCACCCAGCATTCGCCCACTCTTACGCACTCCTCACGGACTCCGAGAGCCTTCAGATTCATCTTATCATGGAATATGTGCCCTTAGCATTGCGGGATTTGTTAGACCATGCATACTGGACCCACGGCGATACGCACTGCCTATTCACCCAAGTGCTGCAGGCGGTACTGGATCTCCATGATTCAGGCTTCGCCCATCGGGACTTGAAACCGGGAAATGTTCTTCTGTCAGCTGGTGGCCACGTCAAGTTAATCGACTTTGGTGAAGCAGTCTCATTGGATGGGAATGCCACCTCGTTTACTGGTACGCGGCCGTACATCGCGCCGGAGCTGTATGCAGGTGGTGATGATGGTTACGACGCAGCTGCAGCTGACCTGTGGTCGTTAGGCATGCTTTTGTTACGTCTGTATTTGGAAAATGATCCATGGGACGATTCCTCCATGATTGATGAAGAATTTAGCGCCTTTTTGGATGATCCGCACGCTCTACTTGTGGAATTGGATCTAGAGGCAGAAATCGAGCAAGCACTTTTGATTTTGTTGGAAATAGAGCCAAGCAAGCGATATAAGATTCGTCAGTTGTGGGAGGATAAGCTTGGGAACGACCTGCTGTGTGCTATTGACGAAGCTGGATTGCTTCACCTCCCACTTGAGTTCACTTAGAGATTGACAAGATACGCACAATAACTAGTCTATCTGTCACAGGACAGGGGAAAAAATCCAGAGTACATCTCAATATTGCCGCTCAATCACCCGGAACAGCAGAAGAGCGCTGGTCTCTGATCCTGACCCAGTCGCTGATACTCTCCCACCTACGGCAAGTATGTGTCCTTCCTTCAGCAATCGATAGGTGAAATCCATCCCAGGCCGCGAAGGGCGCTGGACTCAAATCCCCGAAACACATCAGTGACTGTCTTATCTGGTCGAGACAATGGTCGCGGTGGACCATGGCCCAGCTCTTTGGGACAGGCACATCGGCATCTGGACGAGGATGTTCTTCATAGAACTCCGGCTCGAGTTCCATACGTATTGAATTGAGACAATGCAAAGAGTGGTAGACGTCGGGTCTGTTAAGAGATCGGTAAGTTTTGGTAACCACAATTAAGCTTGAAGAAGTATAGGAGAACTCACTGCATGTGGTATTTTCCAGTGGTCCCGGAGGTCACGATTCCGGGATAGCGAGCCGCCTCTTCTTCGGTCATGGCGACATACTGACCGTAAAGGAGCTGGTCCCAGGCGGCGTCCATCTCTTTTGATGGCGGTCCAAAATATTGAGGTTCATTCGGATCTAATACCCGGTACACATCGTCTTCAGTTGAATTGTAGCTAATCCAGCCGGTAAATTCACGCCGTTCGAGCTCAACCACTTGACGAGCATCGTCTATCAAGGAAGGTCAGTGTGCGCTCACAGAACAGCCCATTTCAAGAAGCTCTTCACATACCAAAATCCGTAGAGAAGCCCATGCTGAATGCATCTTCTGCATGGCTCAGACCGAATGAGATAAGCCTGAACGGATATAGCAGTTGAATAATATTTAGGATGGCAAGAAAGCTGCTCAGAAGAATCCAGCGCACCGAACGATTTGACTGACGAAATTTTGTGGGCTGCCACTCCTCAATATCTAATTCATCTTCAGCATTGCGCCCTTCTTCGCGACTCCTTAAGGGAGCATAATGAATTTTAGTGGTCGGTAGTAATTCGGACACTGGGTGCATGGTGATTTCGATCAGTGTGGTTTTTTTTTTCTTAAGCTAATGGATAATTCGCAGCAGCGCTGTATAAAACCCGCAGAGACGATTGCCTTCAGGCAGGATCATTCATACGACTTCTCAGTGCTGACGAAAGGCAGGAAACCGACGTGAGTTGGCCCTAGCAGTCGCAGGCGTCATTTGTTGAAGTAATGGTGACTGTGATAAACTTGCAGGCTCACAGGATTTCAATCCCCGCCATGTTTGGAGGGGTGTGTCCGTGTGTGGCTTGAGAGTATCCTAAGGATCACCATAGATCACCCTTGTTGCCGCTTGGGATTTCACCGCCGCTTCCAGATCACCATCTAGTGAACTTTGGAAACTATCTACACGAATGCCAATATCGTTCAACACAAGTAATAACACTCGACTGGTTTCTAAACTGATAGACTGTGATCGAAGTAATAAGACGCTACGTGAGTTACAACGTTGGCATACTAAACATCATGCTAGAAACGTGAATACATAAACATTTCCAAGAAGATTTTTCTCTTGGCATCAACATTTGCGTAGACTATAAACGGAAAATGTTGCATATGACACCCTCTTTCGTTGCGGATTTTTCCTTATCTTTCACGAACATATACACGCGTACCCTTTCTTCTAGGTGTTTAGATTAGTAAAATAATAGGTGGGGTCACGATGAGTGATTAGAGTTACCTAGAAGAGAGACATATTGTGAGTGTATAATACGCAATTTTGAAGAAACGGTCATCTGCACCGTTTTCCCGCTGAACAGTCTACCATTTCACTAGTTGGAAGCAAACAAGTAAGCGATATGTATGATCTGCATAAATACGCAAATAGACCTCTTCCTTCACTCGGTAATCTTGTGCATTTTGCCTAACGAATTGCATGACCTTCCTTCAATGTTTGAGTTCGTATCCTAGTCTGCTTACTAGCATTTTGCTGTTTTCGCGATACGAAACAATTTGAACAGTTCCCCCAATTTGTATTGTGTCCTGCACGAATGCTCAAAGGAACAAGCTAACTCAAATACTTTTGCTGTGAGGTTTGCCAGTTCATGGTCCATATGCAAATATATCCGGTGGACAAGATACAGGCACAGGGTCTCTAGTGCTTAGCGATATCGATATAATGCAGTACGACAATACAGACCTTAGGATCAAACCTAAGATGTTCTAGTACCGAGATCATCGGTAACTGTTGTGTAGCAGGCTGAAGATTCACCTGGTGATTCGCTACCTTGCAGGATTTCTTCAGTCTAAGTATGCATGTCAGTAGCCATATTTACGCCGATCATCCCTTTTTAGTGGAGCTTGAAATGGACTGAAAACTGGACATAGGACTTTCATCCTTCGAGCATGGATTAGAGAGACAGCAGTATCTGGAGAATCCAGAGCATCGCTATCAAATGAGGGAAGTGCTCTCGTGCCGTTGGTGACAGGGAAGTTCATTCCGCGTGAAGCCGAGCGACACTCATCCCCCTCTTTACGCAAAGACAGGCCCTTCAAAGATCAAGGGCATAGGAATTGATATGAATTAGATGGAAGCGGACGGTATATAAACCTCGACAAGCTCCCAGATAGCCAGATATCTCTCCATCACACCACTCCTCGCTTCTTTTGTCCTTCTCCGTTCACGTTTCCAGCAAATCGAAGCCCCTATCACATTGTTCTCTCTCTACCTACTACCATGAAGCTTAGTTTCTTCCTCTCGGCGCTGCTCGCCGCCAGCAGCGCTTCGGCTCTGGTGATGCCCAGGGAGGCATTTGCGGCACCAAACGTTCTATCTGTTGACGACCTCGCCAAGCGAGGCAAGACTGTGCGGTCTGTAGAAGCTGCTTTGGAAGTTCGTGGCAAAACCGTTCGTTCAGAAAAGCGCGGGAAAACTGTCCGAGCTGCTCTGGACGCTCGTGGCAAGACTGTCAGGAGTGCAGTGCCCGTTGAGGCCCGTGGCAAGACGGTCCGATCTACTGTGTAAGTCAGAGCCGCATATAATCTCTTACCATTCTATTCATTTACTTTCGAGTCTGTAGCTAATTTGGGAGCTTTTTTAGGATGGAAACACGCGGCAAAACTGTTCGTTCTCAGGAGAAGCGTGGCAAGACCGTTCGCTCCCAGGAGAAGCGTGGCAAGACCGTTCGCTCCCAGGAGAAGCGTGGCAAGACTGTTCGCTCCGCTTGATAGAGACCCCGAATCGGTCATTCTTCACGGTAACTTGATGTGCTGTAACTCAAAGAGACTATAGTGAAATCTGGCAGTGAGTAGCGGATACTTTTGTGTAGGTGTAGCTGGAGTTAGTTATAAGTTGCCAAATACCGATGTTAACACGCATTATTTCCCTTATATTTGCCATGTATGCAATCCTAGAAGCTATAGTGAAGACTTACATACAGACAGCGGCCTATGATGCGGGTCTTGTCAATTACTGATTCAATTGCAATAGAAAGGTGTCTGTATTCCATGTCTGGAGTCTAAGTTTGATACCTGGTAGGTGCTAGCTTATATACCCTGTACGCTCGTAGCAATAGGTAAGAATAATACATGGCATAAAGTCTTCCATTGAGTGTAAGCGATCAAAAGATGAGAGTTCGTAAGTTTAGACAACTAATTCGTAGTGAACAATCATCAAAACTTTGGTTTTGGAAACGAGAAACGTTTCGTAGGTGATTGATATTATAATTTTCGAGTAGTAATGCTAGTACAGAAACATCAGTATCACAACGTGACTACGATGTCATCCTACAAGCCGGAACCATTCGTGCGTTATACCAATAATTGCCAAAGTCACTGTGCTTCACTATGAGTCACTGTGAAAGGATGACTCGGTTATTGGAGGATCAAATACTGGGCCGTGCTTAGAATAGATAGCTCGCTGCCTGCCTGGTCACAACACCAGCAGCTCCTGAATACGATTATATACGCCGTGATACTAATTGTTATCACGGTCGATCTGAAAAGGTGAGGAAATAGCTGATTTGTATTATGACTACTTGAGGCTGCACCTATTGTGCGGGTTTGAACTAGTTCCTGAATAGGCCTAGTACGGAGCTGATGGACCAATGAGAAGAAAGGAAAAGGATTAGTAAGCCCTTGGCCATGACAATTGTAGCCGCGTAGTTAACTAATACAGTTTTTTAGTCAGAAATGGGTTTCTGTTGGACGTCGCGGTTGTTCTACTCCATATCCAACGCCTGCGCTAGTAGTGTAGGTAAGAACGATCTACAGCAGTCGAAACCAGATTGCCACCGTGTCATCCCGAACTAGACTTCCTGTGGTATCTGCACGTGCTGTAAAATGTAATACAAAGATAACATTACTTGAATAAGGGCACATAAAAGTAATAATTTTAGTATAAGCTTAATGTTCTTGTTTTGAAAGTTACTAAAAAGAATCTAACAGCTTGCGTGTATCACAATCTACTAACTACCTAGCTATCCGAAACTCCTAAGTCTTTTCTAGTTTCTTAAAAGAAAAGCCTTTCTTCAATGTTATACCGTCACGTTATTCAGAGCCCATCTCCAGCAGTTTGAAGTTAACTAATAATTTCCTGTCCTTTGTCCAATTTCTGTGGCTGATAGTAGTCATTCATTGATCGCACTACTAAACCCGAACTCACAACCTTCTCTGAATTTTCTTTGGTTATGCCATCGAGTTTACGCAGGAAGATTTTGACGACTTTGGGAGATCTAAATTCTTTCCATAGAGTTGGAAATATTATCATCTACAGATTACAGTACGAGCTGGACCGCCGCTGTTACCCTTTGAGAAGAAAGCTCATCAATCACAGAGAAGAGAAGTTAATGTGGTTGTTGCCAGAGTAGCATCGCCTGCATCTGCGCATTCAACAAACAAAGGTAATGTTTCAGGGAGATAAAAAGACAGTCCGGGCTGAACATGCCAGTGTTGGATATAACAATCTAATGCTCGATTGAGTAGAATTTGCTTGCGTACCACTACGTCATATATATCACACGATGCCGAAACCGAATACGAGAAATTCCTAACGCTAACAACAGTAGGACAACTCACCTAAGAGGCTTGGAAGGGTATTTGTCGCGTGTATATGTACCACAAGATCCTTGGATCTTGTAGGGTACGACCCTTTTGCCGCCACAGTATTAAATCCTTCCAGCCATGTTTCAACTCAGATCTAGAGCGACCTAGAATGAACTTGTAACCTGTAGTGGCTACTTTCGTATAATACCCCCTCCGCGCTCATGCGAGCTGCCAGATCTTTCACCTAAATCGACAACGATGCTTCAGATCACAATAAGTCTTCTGTTCCAAGCGCAGTCATTCTTCGAAGCTCTACCTTCGGCTTATCTAACGCTGCACAATGACCAATCTCAAGACACACTGGGAACCCTTGGCGTCGGCAGCCCTATTGCACCGAAACGATATATGTTGGCATCTCTTACTTCATAATTTCGATGGGGAGGTGGACTAAGACAAAGTCCTTTGATACTATAGTCGTGGATTCTGAGGGATTTGGCGTGTAGTAGACAGTTTCGAAAGACTGCCGTTAGGCCTGGAGATTTAGATACCTTGTAAATTCACGAAAGAGATAAGTCTCTAAAACAACTTATAGTAGGATAGAACTCTCATATCCTAGCTGGAATGTAGATTTCCCGCTTTCTCGGTTGTGTTGTGATTGATTCCTATCCAATTCATCCCCCTCATATATTCTATTAAGACAACGCCTACTACGATATTTATTGAGTTATCCATCATCAGGTCTAATGTAAATGTTATCGCCTATAATGATAGACGGGGAATGACCCGAGGTTCTGCGCTACTTCTATTCAACAACGATTGAACTTACTTTCCTAGTTTCACTGTTGTGACTGTGCGTTTCACCATGATAGTGACTAAGTTGATGTGAGATCATGTGATTACGGAACTACTCACTGTCAAGCAGCTAGAGACTCACACTCTCTCTATCTGTAACCAAAATACACCTTGGATTATTTGTCAAACTTTGGGCGAGAAAGATATTGTATTGGATATTGAATACACTAGGAAGTACGTTATCGCCTATGATCATGTCCAATCAAGTTTCTTCACTGGATGAAGAACATAGCAGCAAGACGAACATTCAACCGGTCCATAGTGCAGGACCAGGAATTTTGTAACTCGTGATGGTCGTGTAGGGGTTCATCTTGATTCCCGGGTCATTGATCTTGTACAAGGCAGTACCCGGCGTACCAGCTGGAAGAGACTTCGTGCCAGACCCAGTGACTGCAATGTTGAAGCATTGAGGGTAGTTCTGTGCACCATTGACGCTATTTGCTCCGTGTAGACTAGAAGAACATCAGCACATGTCGTAATCAAGAACGAGGCTTTTCACAAAGCGGGAGATGACTTACGCGATGATCTCATGTCTGAAGACATAGTTTCCTGGCTTCAAACTTGCCGGAACGGTAACAGTCCACTTGCCGCCTTGGTCGATCAACGTCTTGCTTGCCCATTGCTGAGTGCTTATGTCGATGCCTGTTTCCTGAAACTTGACCCACTTCAGGTTGGTCTTGCTGACCTTGGTGCAGTCGCCATCGCATGATGCAACGTATGTAATGATAGGTCCGTGGGGGTGTGGCCACACGCCCGTTCCCCACCAGAACTGCAATGTTCCGCCCGCTTTGACGGACGCGGTAATCGCGCCTGGGGCCGAATTCTTGTGGCAGTTTATGGCATCCGTGCCGTATGCATTGGGCTCTACGAAACCTGAATCGAGGTTTTCAGCGTACCTGTATTTCGTCTTAGTAGAGAAAAACACCAAAAAAAGGAATGAAGTACCAAGCAGCGATGTTAGGGAAAGACCCAGTGTTGACTTTCTGGTAGTAGTAGTCCACTGAGGAGATTAGCTCCATACAACTGTTAAGCCAAGGAGTGGAAAGATCTTACACAAAAAGCCCTGGTTGAACTTTCCGTCAGTGGTGAAGTTCGTCACGAAACCATGACCAAAGGCCGTGGCGGCGAAGGCGGCAACTGCTACGAGAACACTTTTCATGATGATTGACAGTTGTTGCTGATGATCACTACAATATCGGCTTAGGCAGGGCTGTCCTGTTGATCAAATATACAAACACAACCATGGTATTTAGAGCATGCTGAGGCTCTAATGGGTGGAATTTAGAAATCCATGGCCCTGAATGCGTGACCATACGGACCGACAGGATCCGTTTCGCATCGAGTAACGATATATTGTGATAAGATTCCTATATGGCATACCACCTTTAAAGATACAGTAAGAAGTAATATGGCGGTGATGAAAGATCGAGATCCGGGTAGTGCATTCCGCCGTTTATATTACGGCACTTTACCTCGTACTCCATGACCAGGGTATCGTGGCTTGTATCTTGATTACGCGAAAAACGAATACCCCCTTCATCAAGTGTACAACATCAAATTCATCATGTAGTGTAGGCTGGTGAGTATGTGTAATGTCTTTTACGGCTTCTCTAAAAAGAACAACATTTGATTGAATATTCATATCCTCTAAAACTGTTTCCCATATGTGCCACAACGGTATATAGATAGCAGACGAGAGGGGGCATGGTTTTATATCTAGCGCTCAAGGTATTACCTACATAGAATGGCAAGCACTTTTTTCATCCTGTATCAAACATCGATCGATCAACTACGATCATCCTTGTTCCACAAACCGTTGACGATACTCTCATCGGTATCGCTTCCCGTCAACCATATTCCTTTTCTAGCAAATTCGGCTAGGGTTGAGGGATCGTATCTTTGATGCCACACTTTGCTCTGCTGTCGATGGCCTGGTTTGTTTTTTTAGCAACAGAGCTACTCAAGGCTCTCTATTTAGCATGCTTGGTTAACATGGCCTCTATTTCTCAAAACAATAGATTTGTGAAACGAGCCTCGAAAATAAACAGCAAGTGGCGATAGGCAACAGAGGACGGAATAGAACAAATAAAAAACACAATTAGCAAAGCTAAAATAAACATCAAAATATTTCCAAGAGATGCAGTACTTGGTAACAAGGTGGATCTCGAACATCTGACCACTCTTCAAACCTTCATATCTACCTCAAGACTATCCTTTCCATTAACCTACCTACAGATTGACAGACATCTATTCGGTTACATCGTCTTGATTGATATAGTGTAACTGTTTCCTCCAATTATTGTTCTCACATCATTCATTGATTGGAAACCCAACAATTCGTACTCTCTGCTTTTTTGTAGTTGGATCCCGCATTGCCGTCCCCGGTGGCTTCACTCAATACCTCGTGAGTATCTAGGCCTAGGCCCAGAACTTCAACATAGATAAGACGGCGGCCCGACCCTTGATTGTCGTTCGATAGATTGGCACACAGTCACAAGTACATGTAGGACATGCAAAGGAAAACAACATAGGCGAGCGCTGCACATGGTTACCCCCTTCCGTTACATATGACCCCCCCACCTTCGGAACAACCGTAACTACACCCGTAGGCTTTCCTTTAGGTTAAGGTTACGGCAGAGTTAAATAAATTTATGGTTAGTAAGTTAATTATTCAGGGCTAGAGTCACCCGCAAGAAGAAAAGCCTACGACTATGCCTATACGTGAGACCATACTCAGTGGTTGGCCACGTGGGGTATGGTTTAGTCACAGTGTATCACAGTGATCAACAATGAAAACCTAGCTACCTAGTGATTACTTGGCTATCAAAGGATTCAAGCACCGGTCATGCTCTGCATGGTAATACCACCGAATCCAGGACCATTTGTAGGATATGTAAGCCAGCTGCCTACTATACTACGAAGAGCAGCAGTTTCTCAATACAACATTCTTTCACCTTGATCTAGTGATCAAAAACTGTAGTTAGTCCGAAAGTGGGGAGTCATTTGCATCGCCCGCCGATACGATATAGGGGTGCGAAGCAATGATATGATTGGGGTACTGGTCTAAACGAGGAAGAATTTGAACAGTGGGTTTCTTCGTTCCTGAAATATTGAAAAGTGAGACCACTTCACGGTATAAGTTAGC
This sequence comes from Helminthosporium solani, assembly GCA_022560085.1. Taxonomy (NCBI): domain Eukaryota; kingdom Fungi; phylum Ascomycota; class Dothideomycetes; order Pleosporales; family Massarinaceae; genus Helminthosporium; species Helminthosporium solani. Next base: position 10,587 of record JAFISD010000194.1, read on the forward strand.
ATGAATTCAAAGATCCTTGGAGTTGAAAGACAATTGATATTGCAGATCTGCGCCATGCACATGCGCAGAAGAATAAGTTTTCTTGATATGACAGATGCTCACCTGCCTCGTGACTAAACCTTTGTCAGCTGGAAGCGAAGTAGCAACCACGGACTTTGTATTGCGCCGCTGTGTTTAAACGTGTGCAGGAAACCGTCTAGAGTATCCACCTCAGATAATCATGACAATCTCCAGTAAGTTACAAACCGGAGACAGCCCGCAAAGAGGCAGAAATCGGGTTACTCTCTTCAGTCTTTTCCGGGCCCACAGTCAATTATCAAGCCTTTATCAACACTCCTAAACCCAAGTAAAAAACGGGATCTATCAATTCCCTACATCCTAAAAACACCCCACCGGCTCTCCCTCTCCAAGCCCATATTCTGCCCTCCACAAGCCATCTGCAACCCCATACCCAACACCCTCCTGGTATGATCAGGCGGAATAATCCCATCATCCCACAGCCTTGCCGACCCAAACGTTGCCTCGCTCTCTCTTTCAATACGAGATTTGAGCTCTGGATCAACTTTCTTGCCTACTGCCTCCATGACAGAGGAGAGTTGTTCGGCACCCATGACAGAGGTTTTGGCATTGGGCCACGTGAAGAGGAGTCGAGGGGAGTAGGCACGGCCACTACGTGTCTAGATTAGTATTCTATAAAAGGGTATGCGAGGAGAGGAAGATAATATGGTAGCGAAAGGGGAGAGACGCACCACATGCCGTAATTTCCCGCGCCTGCCGAGCTTCCCACAACGACAGTGAATTTAGGCACACCAACGCAGCTCACAGCCGTTACAAGTTTCGCACCGTTCTTTGCAATTCCTCCCTTCTCGGCGTCTTGACCGACCATGAATCCACTAATGTTCTGCAGGAAGATCAATGGTATCTGTCGTTTTCCGCACAGCTGCACGAAATGCGCCCCCTTGAGAGAAGACTCGGAGAAGAGAATGCCATTGTTTGCGACGATTCCAACGGGGTGGCCGTAGATGTTTGCGAAGCCTGTGACTAGGGTGGAGCCGTAGCCGGGTTTGAATTCGGAGAAGACAGAACCGTCCACAATGCGGGCGATGATTTCATGGATGGGGATTTGGCGACGAAGGTTTGTGCCTACGATACCTGAGAGCTCGGATAGATCGTGGATGGGCTCTTCATATGTCGGCTGCGTTGGGGAAACGGTTTGGTTTCGGTGCCAGTTCAAGTTGCCAATGCTTCGCCGAGCGAGAACAAGAGCGTGCGCGTCATCGACTGCGAGATAGTCGGTGACTCCAGAGATCTCGCTATGGAGTCTTCCACCTCCAAGATCTTCGGCTGACACAACTTCGCCCGTTGCAGCCTTGACGAGCGGTGGACCGGCCAAGAAGATGTGACCCTGGTTCTCCACGATAATGCTCTCATCGCTCATTGAAGGAACGTAAGCACCCCCAGCGGTACATGGACCCATCACCACACTAATCTGCGGAATGCCCTTTCCAGACATCCTGGCTTGGTTGTAAAAGATGCGTCCGAAATGGTTGACATCGGGAAACACATCAGCCTGATGAGGTAGATTGGCGCCTCCAGAGTCCACAAGGTATATGCACGGTAGTTGGTTCTCTTCTGCAATAGCTTGGGCTCGCAGATGCTTTTTAACGGTGATTGGATAGTAGGTCCCTCCTTTCACGGTTGAATCGTTCGCGACAACCATGCACTGCACGCCATTCACCGTGCCAATTCCAGTGATGATCCCGCCCGCTGGCACATCTTCGCCATCATAAACACCATATCCCGCCATCTGACTAAGCTCTAGAAACGGTGTCCCAGGATCAATCAATGCGGTAATGCGATCCCGCACCAACATCTTCCCTCGTTGTATATGCTTGTCTCTCGCTTTCTGCGGTCCACCTTGCGCTATCTTCGCGTGTAATTCGGCAAGACTTTCAGTCGCCGCGTCCATTTGCTTCTTGTTCTCTTTGAAGTCTTCGGAGTTTGTGTCGACTGCAGTGGGGATGATGGATACAGCTTCGGCATGGTGCGAGTGGGTATATGTTGCTGCACTGCGGGAGAACGACGGCTGGACCAACGATCGGAATGGTGATCGTAGTGAATGTTGGACCAGGGGGTTTGCGAAGCGCCATTGTGGTTGTGAACGGAGCGTGTTGGAATATCGTATCGAATGCCTGAGAAGAGTCAAGGCTTCGCGAGATGGCGCTTTCGGTGTCATGTTGCCAGTATATCTTCTTCAACAGCCTATGAGTCTCGGGTCTCCGCACTCCACCCTTGATATCGTTATTGTTTATGAAGGGTAGAACACTGTAAGGGTAAACAACAAGCTGCGAATCTATACCTTCTTCACGCGACAGGCAGTAAGCCTTGAATGTTGTGGGGAATTGGGGGGAATGCGACCGTAAAAGCACCGCCTAGACCGACAGAATGCAGAGAGGGATGCGATTGAAGGTAGGAAGGCAAGGGTAAGTGAGGAAACGTCAGAGCTGCTTAGGTTGTGCCACCAATAACCGATACCTGGAGAGCCGCGGCTGTGGGGAAGTACGCTAATCTAAAACAGAGACGGCTATCGTCGCTTTTCACTTTCGTTACTCGATGTATCTACCAGCTGAGAATTTTATCGATGTTGCAATGGCGAACAGCTACTAAGGAATTGCTTGACTATGATAGATTTTTCGACTGTGACCAACACATCAACCTTCAGCGCCTTTCCATCAGGCTCAGGCTCAGCGATACCACGCATCTCCTAGTCCGTTAATACACCCTCACGTGACCAGCCCTTTCTTCTCCTTCCATACCTAAGTACCTATTCACGCCTAGATACTTGATTTTTCAAAGCTTCCCACCCTCCACAGGCACCTCAACCACTTGATCCAAGCCCTCATACGGTGGCAAATCCAACCCATACTTCCGCGCCACCTCCTCACTTAAGAACCTACCTCCCAAAAAGTGCCTCCCCTTGAACCACTTCACTAGGGGTTTGGGCGCCGTTAATGAAATCAGCGCTTCGGGCATGAAGCCCTTTCCTGGCCCATCACTCGGCGGCCCATCTTCGATGTTCCAAGATGAAGGAGCATCGACGGCCAAGACAGGGATCTTAGTGTCGCGGAGAGCTTCAATGACAGACGGGAATGGCTCACGGACTTCGCCGGAGAATGAGAACCCGAAGATAGCGTCAACGATGTGGTCAGTTTGTTTGAGAGCACCGGAGAAGTCGTTTGTGAAGGGGACTTTGAGGTCCTCCAGTTGTTTTCTCAAACGCTATTTCGATTAGCATCTATCTCAAGATAACCCATATATGCTCACGTGATATAGCTCATTCTTGCTCTGCTTCGGATAATAGATGGTAGGTTGGTATCCATAATGATGGAGGTGTCGAGCTGCTACTAAACCATCTCCACCATTGTTACCCGGGCCACAGGCTACGAGGATTCGTCTGCCCTTGTTGAGAGGTTGAAGCTTGAAGACTAGATTTGTAGTTAGTCAAAGTTCCAATGGGAAATTCAATTGAGGTAGACACCAGCTAAAAAAGGATTTCTTTACCAGCTTGCGAAACGGAAAGACCAGCTAATTCCATCAATTGGTCGATGGAAAATGCGCCCGAGGACATGAGCTCCTGGTCGAGGGCGGCGGCGCTCTTCGCTGAAAGTGTCTGTCTAATATTAGTACCTATATTTTAAGAAAGCGCCGAATCCCCCGTACTTTCAAAGCCATACTAGATTGTGTGCCAGATGAACGATCTTGATTCTGTTGAAAAAACAAAAAACGGTGCGGTGTTGTTGAAATGAAGAACCTCGAGATAGATGATGTGACGCAACTACATCACAGTATCAAAGTATTTCTACAAGCTGCACTTGACCAGCAACATCGCCTCATCGAATAGCATTCAACAGCTTATTCCCTCCTCAAACGCAATAAAAAATACAAGGCTTGCCATAAAAAGCGTTCAGACCGTGTACACTGCAACATACCAGTCACGTGCCATCGGCAAATCCCCGGTCAGAATTTCTCAGACCTCATCCTCTAACAGTAACCTCCCATCCATTCCAATTGTACACCACCTCAACAATGGTCCTCCGCATACGGCTCGCCCGCTTCGGCAAGAAGCACTCCCCCTTCTACAACATCGTAGTCTCGCACGCACGGTACGCGCCTCCCAACACTCTCTCCCAATCCCGAAATTCCACTCCCCTCCGCACCCACCCCATCCAAACACTCGATACCTCAGCCTCTTCTCACAAGCATTGCAACACACGTGTAGATCAGTATCAAGACGAATTTGAAAGCTAATAAATTGCAGAACAGCGCGTAACTCCCGCCCCCTTGAGGTCCTAGGGACCTACGATCCCGTCCCCAAACCGCCCCGGCCAGGCGACACCTACGGCCGGCCTTGGAAAGACATTAAGCTCGACCTGTCGCGCGCGAGATACTGGGTTGGTGTAGGTGCACAGCCCAGCGATACAGCGTGGCGATTGTTAAGCATGGTACGTTCGCCTTGAGCAGTGTGGAGGGTGTAGGGAAGTGGATGGAGAACGGGGATGATGATGGTGATTGATTGGGATGGGAATTTTTACTGACGGGAAAAAAGGTCGGCATTCTCGAACCTCAATACCGCATCTCGCAAATCCAGGGAAAAGTTATAAAAGCTGATTCCGCTGCGAAATCTATCATTCCGCCGACGGGATCACCTACCGCGTCTGCCACGTCGGGGACGACAAGTGCATAATCGCATCTCAGCCGTAATTGGAAACCAGAGAAAGGGATACAAGCCCTTGCCCTACCGAAACCCAATGCATGCGATGTACCAGCAGTGACTTTAGCAAAAGTCGCTCGGAACGTATCCATCTAAGCCTCTTTCGCCAAACTTTGGGTGAATTCGGATTCGAAAAAGTGGTGTCAGGCTCGGGGCTAGGATGGATGATGCAGCAACTGTAAGACATAGCATTACCAGGCGTTTGGGTGAGTCTTCCGTCACATGGGCGGAAGAGAGTGCGTGTGTGTAGTAGAGTGTACCATATGTTATGTAACCAGTAAATATGTACAACAACTTCCAGTTCGCACTACCGCACAGACTCCAAGCATACTTCAGATGGAAACGATTTCAGGTTGATTAATCAATGTCTAGTAAACGATACCTTGGACATCTCCATCGATCCATCTTCCCGCCACCACGGACTCCAAAAAAGGGGAGAACCAAAGAAAAACCATCCATCTACCCCATCCAAATAATTATCTAACCCAAACGCCCCAACCCAGTAAGGAAACGCCTGCAAATGCTCAACGCGCCAACGCACAAAGCAATGCGCCCGCTCAATTCACCACACCTCCCACCATCAATGTGCCGCAACCAAGAAAATATTCGTAACCAAACAAGTGATCATAACACACGCTCCATAAATAGCAAGCGCCATACTCGACGACCTCAGCAACCCCCTCCTCCAATTCCGACTCTGATGCGCATCACTCATAACATAGCCCTCTGCGTCTACAGAATCGAACTCATCTTCGTCGTCTTCGTCCTTGATGAGGCGCTGATGGTGCGGGCTATCCGGGTCGCTGATCTTGTAGTAGAAGAGTCCGGGGAGGATGAAGGAGATTGTTGTTGAGCCGGTGGAACCGACGTATGCGAGGACTTTTTCGAGGGAGGAAACGGTCATGGCAGTGATGAAGGAGAGGACGATGAGAACGGTGGAGATGATGGCAAAGCGAAGGTCGCTCATTTCCTTTTTTGCTACATTTTGCTGGGCTAACAGCGTTCCTCGGGATGGGCTATCTTCGCCTTGTGATCTCCTCTTTGGTCGCCATTTTAGACACGCGTCGATGCTGGCACGGCAAGGGTGGATCTGGAGTGGGTAGGAGAACATGACTAGGATTACGATGGCGAGACGGCCGATGGTGGACGCGGCGGCAGTTGGATACATGGAGACGATGTTGCCTTTGATGTTATCGCCGTAGGACAGGTAGCCGGTTATTCCTGTGAGGATGTAGAGACAGCAGGCGCCGCCGATGGAGGCGAAGATTACTGAGGTGGTGCGGAAGTGCGAGTTGTCGGCTATTTCGTTTAGGATGGAAAACATCTGGTGTCGTTAGTACATAGGTCGCATGGATTGTAGCATCTGATTTGGGATTTGGTTGAACGTTGAAAATAGGAATACCTACATTCTGGTGGCACGTATACGCAAATACAATAACTGGAAATGCGGCCATTGCGGACACTGGACCAGCCCATCGGAAGACACGCACTTCTCCACGTTCCGAAAGAGTGTCGCCTTTGATGTAATGAGCTACAACGAGCACGACGAGGTATGCAATAGAGCACAGAGCAACGACACTGGTATATTTCAACGAGTCAAGTCGGCGCAAGAACGACAGGGGAATGACAATGAGCCTGCAAATGTTAGCTCACAAGTCGCATCCATCATTGAACGAACATACATGAATGCAGTGATCCAGAACTGACGGTCCACGAGGAAGTTTATCTCTCCGGCTCCTGGCGCAAAGCCCACAACCACTCCGGGCATCAAGTCTCCGATAATGATGAGATAGCTGACTGCCACTCCAAAGCATTTGATGGCGATGGCGGCGTCGAACAAAATGGAGAGATTCGGATAGGTAAGCTGCGATAGCGCGGCGAACGAAACATGTCCGCGATCTATATATCTGGCGCATCGAGTCTGGAGGTACAATCCGAAGCCAGCGGTCAGACCGGCCCACGCGATCACGAATATTCCGAGGAAGATGCCCATTTTCGAGAGCGCCGAGGGCATAGCAAGTAGCCCAGCTCCAAGGACTGTCCACAATTCAGCTTTGTTCCACACCAGCGGCTTTGTTTTTCGTACTGGTATTGACCAAGTTGATCACACTCGAGACCCAAGTTGCCTGGCCCTGGAATCCGGCATCTTTCTTGCCTCGTCCGCGCCTACCAACATTAGCAGACATACGGAATAATTCCAACACATAACACACCTCCTCCCTCTCAGCGAGCCGGTACTCGAGGCCATGGGGTCGATGTCATTCGGCTCAGCGCCGATGGCAGAATAGCCAGCCATGCTGTCCGAGCGGCGCACTGAACAGTCTGGGTTATTGCGCAATCATGCGGTATCGAGAGCAGAAGCGTGATGCTGCTCGTTTGGAGGCGGAAAGGCGATGGTGCAAGGGAAGCGGGTCTGTAATTAGGATTATCGGAGGACAAGTGCAGATGTAAAGTGAAGAATGGCCAAGCTGCGGTCACTCGCGCGCTGACGTTGTGCTCAAGGCTGTCCGGGGGAAGCCAAGACACAAGGGAGCAATCAATTCCCCTGGCTTCGGCTTCGGCTTTGGGCAAGCCACGCTAAGATTATATTGTACATTCATAGTTACTCCGTACATAGTATATATACAAGAAAGGCACGCGCACCCGCCTGTTGACCACGGTTAGGCATCTGCAATAGTCCTCTGATCGCATCACCCCCCCGACTTGAACATGGATGAGTACGAGGAGGCCGTGCTACTTACGTTTTCTCTGCTCGAGTCGCGCCTCAGCCGTTTAGAGTACATTCTCGGGGGGCCTCACGCGCCAACCGAAGAGAAGGCGAAGACGGTGCCGGAGCGCATACAAAAGATCGAGAAGGCATTGCAGGAACTGTCCACGAAGACGGCCCTGTTGAGAGATGCGCAGGAGCTGTGTATGCTGACCCTCCACTGCATCGGCAGAAGAACACTGGAAGCTGACGTTCCGTAGTGAACAAGCACAAGGACATCCTCAAGCCAGAGGACAACCACGAAGATGCCGGTCTCGATGCTTCGCAAAAAGCAGTCGTGGTTGTAGATCGCGCCCCAGGCTTCGCATCCACGGCCTCACAGCTCAAAGCCCTCGACGACCAGCTGATGCCACAGACAGACGGCTTTGTCAGGCTGGCCAAGCTCGCGCCGCGCATCGCCGAGGCTGAGCGTCGACATCTCCAGCAGGCGCTCGAGATCTCGTTGCTGCGAAAGAACAGTGGACTCTTGGTTCAACGAGCAAAACATGTTCAGCTGCTCGGACCGAACCGGTGCTGGCTAGAATGGGACAAGCGGCTGCAGACAGCGCAGCGTATAGTAGCGCGCATCGAGTTCAGACACAAGCAAGAGCGGGAGGGGGACGAGGGGATATGAGGCCATGCAGATCAAGTTTATGGTATTCTAGCCTGTCCCGCCAGGCCCGGAGCGAGTTCACCCCGCATAGTCTCAACTTCGACACGGGCACACGGGGGACAAAGGCAGTATTGCATGGATAACCGGGTGTGGTATGACGCCCGTTTGGAAGAGAACGGGAGCAGTGCACCCGGAGCAGCTGCACAGCAAGGGCGGCAACTATCCTCATGGTGGAGATGTATATTGATTATACCAGGCCCCTCTTAATTAGCTCTAAGGCGGATCCAGTATCGGCACCGTACAATCAGGGAGGGCATCTTGAACGGCATGACAACTTCATCAGCGGATTATCGTCACTCTGACTTCATGTTGCGGGTCAAGCGACGTGCAAAGGACAGGACAAGTAAGAGCTCCGGATTTCCAAAAAAGGATTCGGAAGTCTCAGCTTCACGCTGGTCGAAGTAGCTTTGAGTTTGCGAAGTTTGAGGAGGCACCCCTGCGGCACATCGGATAGCTGCCAGCATGTTACCCGCGCGCCCGCGCAATGAATGCGGAGAAGTCGCAGGCAGCATATCAGAAGCATCAAACAAGCAGGCTGTGTTCTCGTTGAAAGTGAAGATTGCTCACGCTGTGCTGTGGAGTACTCCGTAGAGTTCAATTAACCTGTACCTAGGTAGGCAGGGCAAGGGACCTACTCCACGATTCTCACCGAAGCCGGCTTGACGCAGAGTCGTGCAAAATAGATGTATAATTTTACATGCGACTCGGCATCACACAGACTAGCGGCCGCAATAGAATTCCAATTCGTGACCAAGCAGTGATATCTAATTAATGTGAAGTCGGTGAAGACATGCGTCCTGGTGTGAGAGGCCCGTTTCACCGCCGTCTCAGACGCCCAAGGTGCATGATGGACATTAGAAAACTATAGCAGGCAAAGTGATGAGCAACAGGCATCCGGCACGTGCAGCAAACCTCGTGGCAGCGTCGTCGGTGGTAGAGGTCAATTTGCATTGTAGAATGGTGCCCTGAACCTTCTCCTGGCCTGGTTCTGTATGCGAGCGCGGTGAGAGGCGGTAATTAGCCAAACAACGAATCATATCCAACGCCGCGCAACTATTGATTACAGAAAATGCTCCTGTACTATAGATTGGCCGTGGCACACACACACGCAGGCACAGTGGCATAGATAGTGGCACACAGGGAGGCATACGGAGTACAAGCACACGGACTCGCTCGCTCTCACGCCTCCACAGCCTCAGGTCGTTACAGGATAGCCATCGGCAGCCCACTGTTGGATTACATTGAGCGTCTGGGTCTGCAACGGACATTCTGGGGAAGAGACAAGCCATTGTCTTGTCAGGTAAGAGGACACACTCTCGGTGTCGCAGGCCAATCGTTCGCACCGTGTCGGGCATAGTGAAACGCCTTGCCAGGCCCACCGCGCGCCTCCGAACCTCTCTCCTCCTGCGCGTCTCCATTCACTCATTCAATTCGATTCATCGTCACCCAAAGCAACCACGCATTTTTCGAGCCTGCGATCCGCCGGTACAGCAATACAACCATATATCAATCAATACAATACATACACGACAGCGACGACGACGACTTAATCGCTAGCGCATTGCAGCCGCATCCGCATTCACGTCCGCCGTCCGCGTCCACGTCCACGTCCACGCCCACGCCCACCTCCGCACCACTTCCTACGCTGCCCGCGCTGCTGTCCACCACCAGCTCTCGTGTCCTCTCTTTTGCCCACTTGCTCGGCACCGACGCCTATCCTTCTCCTACCCTCCCGCCAACTTCCCGTCGCCCGTCTCCCTGCTCGCAGCTTCACCATTAACCCCATTTCCCCCGTCTGCCCTGCTTCGTCCGTACTGTCAGATTCATGCCCGGTTACGGTTCTCTGCGCTCGCCGTCTATTCGTAAAATGGAAAACGGCTACGGGCACAGCGGTAGAGGAGGCTCTGGGTTCGCCGTCGGCCGTGTTATTGGCGACCCATTCGCTCTTGCCACCATTTCGATTGGATTCGTGAGTTGCCTCGCCGTGCTGTTGTGTTGTATTGTATTATGGGCCTAAGATGAACTGACCGTGTCTGACAGTTTGCTTGGATCATCGCCTTCATAAGCTCCATTGTTGCGGCCGTGCCGCCTAAAAGCGGATTCCCCAACTTCGCATGGTGGGCACTGGTCTTCCATTTGTTCTGCATTATCGGTGTCTTCGTGACTGTCGCCTCCGACTCAGAACGTACCTACCATGTTGCAGTAGGTGCCGTCAGCTTCTCTTCCATGCGCCTGCTAACACGGTTAGATTGTTGGGTTCCTTGCTGCGGGCCTGGTAAATACCACGTCTTCCGTCAACTTCCTCGTGTATTCCCCAAATGCCGCCTTTGAGGCTTCGGCTGCGGGCTTCATTCTGCTCTCCATGGTCTCGGTACGTCTGAATTATGCGACATTTTCAATTTCGATCAAGCCCACAATTTGTGCATACCTTGGCTAATTTCCACTAGATCGTCTGGATCTTCTACTACGGATCGCAACCACAAGCCAGTCATCGTGCCTTCGTCGACTCGTACGCCATGCACAGAGACCACCCTAGCTCCAATGTCTCCCGCCAAATGTCCGACAACTATGGTGCACCGCAAGCCTCTGCTGCCGCACAACCCGCTCCCCAAATGTACACGTCGGCTCAGTTGAACGGCTTCGAAACCTCCTCACCTGTATCCGGATATCCTGGCGGCCCCGTTGGCGGTGGGAATGACACACGTGGCTCCGCTGCCCCACGTTTCGGCGCCGGCATAAACCAAACACCCACCAATGACGAGTCGAACCAGGAAACCAACATGGAGTACCCGTATCGCGCCAAGGCCATCTACAGCTACGAAGCAAATCCCGACGATGCGAACGAGATTTCTTTCCAAAAGCATGATATCCTCGAGGTATCAGATGTCAGCGGGCGATGGTGGCAGGCGAAGAAACCGAATGGAGAGACGGGAATTGCACCAAGTAATTACCTCATCTTGCTGTAGTAGGGGACCGGATCCTGCTGCTTTGACTTGACTTTCCTTGCTATACCGTCACGACTGCATGACTCTCTTTGTTGGCTTCAATTCGAAAACTACTACTTTGGTGAATCGGACCTGCCTGTATACCTAACCTACAAATGCTACAGCTGCATGGTCTGATAGCACCTACCTTCATTTTATCTTTCTGCAACAGCACCTGCTTGGAAAGAGAGCTTGGAGACTTATTGGATGAAGAGGGCGAGCGACCGTCCGGAGATGCTTCACGCACACATGTATCGTGCCAAACTACTCTCCGCATTACCTTGGCCCAAGCATACGGTGATCCTTTCTTGATTGACCTCTTTTGCCTCGATCGGTGATGGGAATCAAGTGTAGGGAAGTGGCGTTTTTCAAAAGTATCATCGGGGTGGGGTGGCAGTTGGATGTTTGTAGGATGTAAGAGAGAAACGTGGGGGAAGGGGGGATTCGGGGGGTGGACAGAGAGTGTTAAAAACTGTCGAAGCACGATACCCTGACAACACCTTGCATTTGCTTTATTTTATTCTGTCCTGTCCGGTACGGTTCGGTTTTTCGTTTTTGTAACAGCTCTTTTCTTTCTTCCTTTCCCTCCCCTCTACTCGAACTCCTCACATCCCCCTCCCCCACTTTTTTACCTTTCTTCTCTAATCTTGGAATCTTGCGACCTCTTTTTCTTTCGTTTTTGGTTCAAGATCGGTCTAATCTAATTCAATTGATCGGCAACATCCCCTTCTTTCACTTGTTTTGGTCTTGCTGGGATTTTTGTTTATTGTTTCTTGTTTGTTGTTGTTCGTCGGGTGTATCTATAGGATATAGCGGTTGTGGAAGAAAGGTAGGAGCGTGGTACTTTCTTCCCCCCACCCCTCTCTTTATCTCTCCATCTCTCTTCTCTCCTTTTATCCCTCTTCCTGCTTACTTGCTTACCTGCTTGCTTGTCTTTTTTGCGTTCCCTTCTTCATCCGTCTATTCGTTATTGTGCAACGAAAATGGCACAGCACAGCACGGCGCGGCGTTTCTGGCGTTAATGCTGTCAATTTTTTTTTTCCCTTCTTTTTCTGCAGGTGGTTGGGGGTGGAAGGAGTGTAGTGTAGTATACGAAGAAGACAACATTTAGTATTCAATTTGCTAGTCGAGTATACAAGTTCAAGTGTATGACTATGTTGTAGGTTGCAAAACTGCCTCTCGTTTCTAAAACTCAGGTCCCCATCCCACCCCGAACCCAGCTGTTCTGAATAGGAATGAAACCTTCTACTAACTGATCAATCTACAACCCTCACTCACTATCAATCTGCATCATGTCTTTCCCCGTCCACCACCCCAAAATACCCCCCATTCTCTACTCTTCTAAACTCCCCGCTCAGCAACCCATAGCTTCGATGCGGCAACACTGAGCTGAACCCCCATCCACCGCGTTCAAAACATCCATATCGAAGTCCGTGTCTAGGCGCTGCATGTGTGATTGTGGGAACTAGACGGTAGAGAACAAGGAAGGGCGCAAGGAAGAAGAGAAGTAGCTAGAGCGTTGAAGGCGGGCTCGGTTCAAGGAGAGAACGTACACGTGTATAACATGGTAGAAATCACCGCATCTATACTTTTTTTATTCAAAACCCCATAACCGGATTAAATGGTTCCTACTGTATAAATAAAGTACAGGACACTGGTCGGGTACTCGGAATCTGGAAGCGCCCAGCAATGGAAGCCATGGCCCACCGAACGTCCATTTAGATAATGTTTCCAAGGGGGAAAAGGCTGGAATTATCTCATTCTGCTTCTTATGATATTCCCGAGAAACGTCTAGACTACGGCTTTGGCGGTGGGTATTTGTCTGGTCGGCCTATATCTGAGCTGCCTTCCCAAACGGTCATGGAAGTCGTTGAGATGCCCGATACCAGGGTACATCATGGTTAGTGGAAGATGGCAGGTACATTGCCAGAAGTCAAAATTGTGATTTGGATGAAGACACAAGCTAGTAGAATACCACTGGTGAACATTTTTCGTGTCAAGCGAGCTGTGAGTGAAGCCCATATACGGAGTCACGAGTATACTTCGTAGAGATATGATGGTGATGACTAAGCCTTAGATTATGTCATAGCTGTTCACATGACGGTTGCCTCGCTCATCAGCACGAACATGGCCTGAGACCGCGCTCGTACTCCTCCTCTCTACCTACGCCCTCTACACCATAACCTAGGCACGCCCATCGAAGTATTCTTGCGCATCTCGCACGAACACCATGGCACCAAAATACCAAACCGTCCCGCAGCGGGACTCTATTGACGACGCATCGTATTCGCAGGCGCCACCAAGCTACCAAGAGCAAGATCCCGTCCGCGAAGCTCTGATAACAGACGCGCCTCGAGGGGAGAATGATAACATACCAGACGACTTCAAGTTTGGCGGAGTCGTTGCGGAGGCGACACTGGATATACGCATGGCCTTTGTCCGCAAAGTGTATGCGATTCTGTGAGTAAGCCCATGGACGACGCCACAAGCTATTGTACCGTTGCAAAAGGCACAGAGCTGACATGCACCAGTACCGTCCAACTCCTCGCCACAGCAGCTCTCAGCAGCGTCTCTTTCGCATCGGAATCGTACAAGACATGGATCCAGACACACTCGTGGCCGATGTGGGTGTCTCTGTTCGGCACCTTCATCTTCCTCGGCCTCACGTTTTGGAAGCGCAAATCGTATCCCACGAACCTGCTCTTCCTGGGCGGATTCACGGCCATGGAGGCTTACACGATCTCGGTGGTGGTGTCCTTTACCGACTCGCGGATCGTGCTGCAGGCTGTGCTGTTCACGTTCGGCATCTTCGTTGCGCTAACGGCATTCGCCTGTCAGAGCAAGTACGACTTCACCAGCTGGATTCCGTACCTGTGTGGGGCGCTCTGGGTGCTGATACTGTTCGGCTTCATGACCATGTTCATGCCAGCCAGCAGCAAGATCGAACTTGGCTACGGCATCATCAGCGCCTTGATCTTCTCGGGCTACATTTTGGTGGACACGCAGCTGATCATGCGTCACTACCATGTCGAAGAAGAGATCGCAGCTGCCATCTCACTCTACCTAGATGTCATCAACCTTTTCCTTGCCATTTTGAGGATTCTCAACTCGCAGAACAACAACTGAGCGGGCGGTGGACGGAAGGCCTATGTTGTTTGAGTTTATTATTGTATAGGGTTGTACCGTCTTTGAAGTTATTCTATCTCATGCCTCGGCTGAAGCAACCAGTCACGACAGGGGGCTGTACGTTAGTTCTATTGTATTACATGACGATTCTCTATGTGCAGTTGTATGTTGCCACTCTCGTTTTGGGGCCATGTTATTTCTCCTGAGCGAGGGACAGCTTTTGCACGCAGGTCGACGCGCGTTGGACATGCGGAGGCGTTGATTGGCGGAGACGTAAAAGGCCACGGACCCTGAAGGTCGACAGGACATAAAATATGGCTTGGCAAGTTGAGCGACAGGAGAAGGAGGAGACGCCAGAAGTTTGCGCTCAGACCAGCAATAGATAATTAATCGGGAGCAAAGCCCAAAACGAAACCTCCGCAAGATAAATGCCAAAAGGGACACTCTCCTGTCGTTCATTGAGACCATCGATCTATCTATCTGCCGGACTGACTGCTACCTGCCCCTCTGCCTGTGTGCCTGTTGTTTTTTCATCTTCCCCCCATAGCTACTACTTGTCCGATCGAACCTATCCGTCAGGCATCTGCACGTTGTCTGTGAGCTTCTACAGCCGCTCGCCCAAGGATTGACGACACCATTGTCTGCAATATACACCGCCGGGCACTGGAGCGACGCGGCGGCCACTTGAGGGGTTGTGAACGACCGGCGCTTTCCACCAAAAGAGAGTGCTAATCAATAAACCCTGAGCACCTGGCAAGTGGCCATTTCGTACTTGACCTGGCCTGGCACGTATCCACACCGCCAGCCAACCCGTCCATCGTTCGAATCAGAGACAGGCCTCCCGTAGAATTCAGATCGCAGACGCAGACCGCAGAACCACACATACACACACACACATAAAGTAGTAGGCGCGGCGACCCCGACACTACCCCTCCACCTGCAATTGCCCCGGCGCCTCCTTTGGCTTCGTTTGCCCTCTTTCCACCGTCGGTGCTCATGACCACTTATTCCTACGCCTTCTCCACCGACGCAAACCACGCTCGTTACCCCCCGAACCGCTGTACATAGCCGTTGCGACGGCTGCGATTGCCCGCCCAAACTCAATTGCTTGCACCGCTCCCATTCTTGGGTGCCCCCGCGATAGCATGGCCACCAAGATATCGACTCCCTGCAGGGGCTCTCACGCCGCCCCCCTTACCAATGGAGCCGAATTGCAGGAGAAGCACGTCAACGGTGTGCAAGGTGCACCGAAAAGGAAGAAGAAAACCAAGGCAAAACCGGCAGAAGACAGTCTGCTGGGCTTCTTGTGCGCGCAGATATGCGACCACCAATTGGGTACGTCTCCAGCGGAATACCACAACACACGAATAAGAGACTAGGTTCATGTGAGCTGACTGTGTGCCCAGGCATTGCCGTGAACCTCATACTCCTCCTTTTTCTCACTCACATTTTCTTCCCCCGCGCACGACGGCGCACATGGCGCTTCTTCCACCTGTCCTACTATAACCCCGAATCTGAAAAGTATGGCTGCGGCGCTGATGACCTCTACTACGTCGCCCTATGCCTAGTCGTTTTCACCGGCCTCAGGGTGGCTGTCATGGAGTACATTCTGGGTCCTTTGGCCAGGCGAAGCGGTATCAAAACAAGGAAGGGCTTGGAGAGGTTCAAGGAGCAGTCGTGGCTGGTCTGTTACTGCATCTGTTCCTGGTCGCTCGGCGTGGTATGTGTACATGCATGGAGAAGGCGCGAAGGAATGGGAATGCTAATAGGACGCAGTACATCATCTATAATTCGGATTACTGGCTCAACCTTACCAATATGTGGATAGGATGGCCGCACCGCGAGATCAGCAAGCTCTCCAAGCTCTACTACCTCATTCAGTGGGGCTTCTGGCTGCAGCAGCTCCTCGTGGTCAACATCGAGGAGAAGCGCAAGGATTATTGGGAGATGTTCACGCACCACATCTTCACCTCGGCGCTTTTGTTCCTCTCGTACGGCATGTACTACACGCGGGTGGGGATCGTAATCCTCTGCCTCATGGATCTGGTTGACATAGTGCTACCGGTAAGCCCAAGCTCAAGCTCTGTGTGGATCTGGCCCCAACCCATCATCCTAACATCTGTGTAGACGGCCAAACTGCTCAAATACACGGGCTACTCCAACACCTGCGACATCTTCTTCGGCCTTTTCGTCGTCACCTGGTTTGTAACTCGCCAAATCTTCTACCCATTGGTCTGCTGGTCTGTTTTCAAACACACGAACATGTACATACCCACCGGCTGCTACTTCCCCAACGGCGACTTCGTCCCCGCCTCCCAAGCAGCTGAATTTGACGCCCTAGGCGGCAACAACCTTTGGATGAACCTCGTCAGCGCATACACCAACCGCGAAGGCGCCGTATGCTGGAACCCAACCAACCGCTACTCCTTTCTCACACTCCTTCTCGCTCTGCAGGCTATCATCTTTCTCTGGTTCGTCATGATTGTAAAGGTGGTGTACAAAGTCGTTAGTGGGCAGAATGCAGACGATGTGCGCTCAGACGATGAAGGAGAAATGGAAGAATTAGACGAAGATGCAGTCGAGCGGGAGAGGGTCAACGGACCTATCAATGCGGTCAAGGGAGGCGCAGAGTGGATGGGACCCAGCACACCGATGGAACAAGAAGTCGGCGTTGAAGCCCTTACGTTTACAAAACGGAGGGAGAGAGCTCAGCGAAGTTCCTCAGGACGCACGAGTGGGATCAGTATTCCCGGACATGGGGATCGCAAGGAATTATTGGGTCGGATTGGTTGTGACAAACCGGCTTGAGCTGGTTCGTTACTTCCTTCTTTCCTTACTTCCTTCCTTCCTTCTTTCCGTCGTTACTTCCTTGATTACTGCTCCTCCCCTTTCCTCTCCCCTCCCCACAAACGCGGGCAGGCCTCTCTAGAAAAAGTTTTTTCGGCGTAGGGCGTTTTCGAGACTCGTGTTGTCGTCTGATTTGGTTGGGTTGGGTCGGGTTGGTTTTGCTTTGGCTTGTTTTGGACTGGCTGTACGGGGTATCAAGCACGAACGAGCGTGCGAGACAGAGCGTGAGCGTCGTGTGTGTGTCTGTGTGTCTGTGTGTGCATGTCAAGGTGCGTGCGTGCGTGCGTGCGTGCGTGCGTGAAAACGAGAGATGGAAGGAACTCCTCTTTTTAGTAGTACTTTTTTTCTTCTTCTTCTTCTTCTTCTTCTTCTTCTTCTTCTTCTTCTTCTTCTTCTTCTTCTTCTTCCTTTCTATGCTTTCTTCTTCTCCCCCTTTTGTTATTGTCACGTCCATCTTTCTCTCGCGCCTTGGATTGTTACTACCACGCATACCCACCCCTACGTAGAGGATAGATGAAGAAGAAGAGATGCCTGGATGCAAGAGTGCGATTCGAGTTGGTTGGTTTTTTTCTTTTGCGTTTTGCTTGGGGGTGTTTTTCTTTCTCTCTTTTTTTTTTGTGGTGGAGAGGAGAGGAGAGGAGGCATGGTGGGTGGTGGGGTACGTGCATATTAGATTCACTTGCTCGGTATATATATATCAGATAGGTAATGGTGGACTTGGACATGGTACATGTATGGTATGGTATGGTATGGTATTTCATGGTACATGTATAGCCAGTCATACATGTGTATGTAATATTTGACGTTTTGATATTTGCCATTTGATGTTTGATTAACTACTATGGTATGATAGATATGTCGTTTGGTGATTGGCGCGTGGATGCGTGTGGGATCTGCATGTATAGGGGTTCGCATGGCAGGACTGGAGTAAGACTACTGCACTGGCTTCATTCTGGTTTAGTTGTGAGAGCACTACGACGACGTGCTGGCGTGCGGATACGAGTGAGGCTATAATCTACCCTTGTCAAGCGACGAGTTCGATTTACTCAAGTTACCGACGGGCGGCAGTAATGCATCGTGCTATATCCAAAGTAATCGACAATCATGATCGTTCGTAGAATCGAGCCGAGTCTCCGTTCTGGTATTTGGTCGTGTTGTATACATTACCATTGGCGGACCGACCGGTATGTGATGAGGGAGTTCCCGGAATTCAAAGATCGGTTCACATGATGTTGTGGTTGATGTTCACCACCTGGCTGAGTCGGTCACAGGTCGAGATAGTGTCTCCAGCCTTCCCGATATACCACCCTCTTTCCATTTTGATCCACACCAATCATGAACTTTTCCCACCGCGCATCTTGACCGGCGCCGACAACAATGAGGGTTCGATCGTCCAGCCATCCGATGAGGCCTTTCGTGGGTCGCCCACCGGGTACGCCTGGGATGCCGGCGTTCAAGGTTGCGGACTTGGAATGTGGGCCCCAACCTAGTGGTTCCTCGCCCATCTCGAATTTTGCGGAGGTGAAGGAATATGTGTCCGAGAACTGACGTGGTAGCAGGGGGCCTGCTAGTGAGAGGGAGCCCCACTTGTGTTTTGTGGGGTCGGGTTTCGTCTGGGAGGCGGTTGCCTCGACGTCAAACAGGTGGAGGGTCGATTTGTCTGACGTCACAGCGAGAGTGGAGCCATCGGGAGAGAATGCAAGAGAGAAGATGGCGGCATCGTCAACGCCTCTTCTGAACTCGGCAACTTTTGTGCAGCTGGGATAGGACCAGACTCTGATCAATGTGCCCTTCTCGCTGGCCGTAGCCACCATGTCGCCGTTCTCGCTGACAGCTAACGCGCGTAGAGGGGCCGAGTGGGCGTTTACGATGGAAATTTGCTCGGACATGAAATGGAAGAGGTTGAGCTGGCCTGGTGTTCTCCCAGGGAAGATCACCACGCCCTTGCCCAACGCACACAGCCCAAACGGGTTGTTCTCGGTGGGGTAGTCCTTGACCTTCACCGGCGGAATCTTCATCTTGTATATCCAGACCGTGTTCAAGAGTACGACAATCAAGTGCGACTTGGTGATCCGGACGCGCTGCACCGGCGTCTTGAACTCTAGAGACGTGGTCACCTTTGCGTTGGCATCGTCGTAGATTTGGACCTCGTATGTGTCAGTGGTTATGTGAACCCAGTCGGAGTCCTCGGGACGGACCTTGTTTTGAGGGAACTTGGGCTGCTTCCCTCCTCCGACCAGTGCGACGTACTTTGTGGTGCCGAGGATCTCTGCGCAGCCGATGCCGCCGCCGACTTCTGCATGGTATGAGTGTTGGCTGGTTCTGGGACGGGAGGCTAGGGCATACCTCGTGTGATTTTAGTCTCGCCGTTGCTAGAAGTGAAGACTGCGCATGTTAGCACGTGGTTGTTGCTTTGGCGTGGGCAGCATACCGCGGAAGCCCGATTCTAATGCGACCGAGAAGCACGAGTTGTCGGCGTTGAAGGACGCGGAGAGCGCATAAGGGCCCGCATACGAGTCGAGGACCGGGCGCGTATTCATAGCGAATCTTGGTGTTTGCTGTGAGGGGGTAAAGGCAGCAGAGGCACAAAAGCTGAGGCTGTATGATCACCGTGTGGTAGACAGCGTGTGTCTTGTGTAAGGTGACCTGGCTAACAGCGTAGGCAGCGAAAGCGCCCGATCAGGTTTACTTTCAAGCTCACTACAAGGCTCGCTATCAGGCTCACAATCAGGCTTCATGCTAAGCTCACATCCCAGCGAAGAGAGTGTAGGCGGCGGCGGCGGCGACGGCGTGGAAGAGCGGGCGTAATCCTCCGTATGGTGTATCTACTTAGGTACTGTATCTACTAGTCAGGACCAGGTACCATGTCACATCTAAGAGCTCGACCTGTCTCACGTGATCTCGGGGCTAGACCTGTAAATGGTTGATAGAAGTGTCGATAATATACATATATGCTTCGGTCATTCGTCATAGACTCTATGGGGCATAGAAATGATAATAAAGGAATCAATACAGACTCGTGAATTCGTTTTTGAAGCCACCAGACGTGCAGACCTCCACTCGACTATCAGACCTGCTCCGAATCCTCTCGTCTTTCCGGAACGACGATCACTACATGGGCCACTCAGGGATTGTGTTTGCTTGGGTGTGTTTGTAAATACTGTGTATATGTATGTAACCCTCTATTGATCCATCATGTCAAAGTGAAGCAATCAATAGAAATTAGGATCCAATCACTCGTGAATCGCCCCATTTCACCCCTCTAAAGTTCAGCAGCGGACAAGTAGACACACGCCGCAGGGAGCTGCACGAGCGCCAGGTGGCCGCCTAAGATGGGGAGCAGCGAACCGGCCACCCGACCGGGGGTAACAGCCTTAGCGAGCCCCTTTGCATTGCGGGAGCTGCTGCCAACGTCCTAAATTTCCTCGACGACACTTCAACCCCATCACAAACAGTCCACCGACATAGCATCGACACCAATTCTATCCCGCCGTCTTCTACATAATTCGAGGGCACCCTTTCTGCACCAAAAGGACACCCTCACCGCCCGCTGTTCACCATGTCTTCAGTACGACGCCCCGAAACACATTCCCCATCTACACCCATCCATCCCCCATCCCTCTAGCTCACGGCGCCTCCACAACCCGTCTCGCCAGCGCCGGGGCATTGAGCGCGTGCGCTGACCATCCCCCAGATACTCAAGACGCGCAGGAAGAAGAATGTCAAGAAGGGAATCCAGTTCTGTCTGATGGTGTGCGGCGCCTCAGGCACTGGCCGTACCACATTCGTGAACACGCTCTGCGGCAAGAAGGTGCTTTCGGGCAAGGACAGCGATGACCCCAACTCGGCCCACATTGAGGAGGGTGTTAAGATCAAACCCGTGACCGTTGGTATGCTACTTCGGCTGCTCCGAGGATGCATGAAAACACGTTGACTGACCACGACAGAACTCGACGAGGAAGGCGCCCGCATCTCCCTGACCATCGTCGACACGCCCGGATTCGGTGACCAGATCGACAACGAGGCTAGGTAAGCATGCCCCATGCCATCGTCGTTCTCCAGCTTACAAGTAACAGCTTCGGAGAGATCGTCGGCTACCTCGAGAGGCAGTATGACTCCATCCTCGCTGAGGAGTCCCGTATCAAGCGTAACCCCAGCATCCGGGATAATCGTGTGCACGTTTTGCTCTACTTCATTACGCCGACTGGTCACGGGTTTGTTTACCCTCTGTAGCTCTCGCTGCCTTTGCTGACCAGTACAGTCTGCGCGAACTGGACATTGAGCTTATGAAGCGCTTGTCTCCCCGCGTCAACGTCATTCCCGTCATTGGCAAGGCCGACTCGCTTACACCCGCTGAGCTTGCTGAATCGAAGAAGCTCGTCATGGAGGACATCGAGCATTACCGTATCCCCGTGTACAACTTCCCGTACGACATCGAGGAGGACGATGAGGACACAGTGGAGGAGAATGCTGAGCTCCGTGGTCTGATGCCCTTTGCGATCGTTGGTTCCGAGGACGTGCTTGAGGTCAATGGCCGACGAGTACGCGCTCGACAATACCCATGGGGTCTTGTGGAGGTCGACAACCCTCGTCACTCAGACTTCCTGGCCGTGCGGAGTGCCCTGCTCCACAGCCACCTCGCCGATCTCAAGGAAATCACCCACGACTTCCTGTACGAGAACTACCGTACCGAGAAACTCAGCAAGAGCGTCGAGGGTGGTGCTACTGCGTATGTTCCTACCCGTGCACTCGCAGCTTGTTGATAATGCTAACCTATAAGTAGGGACTCGTCGATGAACCCCGAAGACCTTGCCAGCCAATCTGTCCGCTTGAAGGAGGAGCAGCTACGTCGAGAGGAGGAAAAGCTTCGCGAGATCGAAATCAAGGTCCAGCGCGAGATTAACGAGAAGCGACAGGAGCTTCTTGCCCGCGAAAGCCAGCTGAAGGAGATTGAGGCTCGGATGAACAGGGAGCAGAGCAGCCAACTGCAGGACCACGAAACCGACGAAGCATAGATGACTTTTCCCCAGCATGCTGCACGAGGGGGGATCGTCTTTACCCCATGATGGCGGGGTTTTATGGATAGCGCGCTTGCGGTCAAAAACCAAATAGCCAATTGGCATACATGTGGGCTGGGGCAGCGAGGCGTTGGTAATGTAGGGCTTGGCTTGGCTTGTATCGCAAATATTGGAGGCAAGGGGCACGGGGTTGGAGGCGAGTAGAGCCCGGGGGTATCTTCTCTTCTTGCACCGGGGGTGTTTTTCGTTTACCGGACATCACATCTTTTGCTTGTGGGTATGTGTGTCTAGGCCTGCTTCGGCTTGCAGACGCTCTTCTCATTTGTTTTCCTAACCCTTCGATATCTATTCCCCCTTTTATTGAATTCACATGTAAGAACTAGTAATCCAACCATAGTCGTCTAATAACACCCTGGTGGCTAAGATTTGGTATGCGTGCCTATAGTACGCTGTCGCTGGAGTACGTGGAGTGAGTGACCTGATGAGTGTACGTGTCGGAGCAGAGAGGGCACTCGCCGTCTCACTCTGCGTGTCTTCTACGCGACATGCATGTCGAACTTGCTCCTTCTTCCCTCCCGCTTAGTCGAGGCAGGACTATCATTGATGACGGAAGTCGTTGTTGGGCATCCTTGCGCCACACCATTCAATGTTCCCACGCTCGTACTGATATTAACTCTTCCTAGTCCTTGTGACGTGTGGAAAAGCTGCCTTAGCTTCTGCCTCTTGTCTTTAGCGATGTACGGTTACGTGTCCAGGTTGATCTCGTGCCGGTTCCATGTTACAGAAACGTCTGCTCGCTATACCAGTAACAGCAGCAAGGGGCGATGGAGAGAGAAAGAAAGAAAGAAAGAAAAGAGGGGGGGGAGAGGCAGAAGTGGCGAGTTTCTCATGACCGCAAACAAGTACAGAATTGAACTCACGCTGTGTAGATATGTATATGTAGTCTAGAATAGTGCTGACAAAACTCGTATGAGAAAGCTTTATTCGAGATCTTGCGGCTACGGGACAGAGCACAACATTGACGGCACACAATTGAACAGAGACAAACCCTTGCAAATGACACTTCTCCGATTCAACAAACCCCATCGCCCTCGGGCACACACACTCAAGCCTGAACTCGAGCCGTCGAACAACTTTGTGCACGACGGGTCATTCCTACCTTCGGAGGGTATCGGCTTGCCCAAAAGCAAACTCCTCAAGGGGTATAATCGGCAATCGAATCATCACTACTCTCTTTCAATCCCACTATAAATGGCATGCCTTGATTTCATCACTCTACTTGCCCTGGCTGTCTAGGTAGAACAATACCGCTCATCACCCCGTCATAGCCCGTCCGGCATCCCTCCAGCACTCCCCATCAAATGCCGAAATGAATAATTCTTGTCAGACGCCACAACCGTCCGAAGCTTTCGGAGATAGCACGTCACTGTCTCCTCGGTATTCCAGGCGCACTCGGCGCCATTCTACAGATGGTAGCCGGCATTCCTCCAGAAACTACACCGCTGCTGCGGTTCTTCTCCCGCATCGGTGTACACTTGCATTCTGGGGTCGTCGTTTCGTTAGCGATCTCCGTGTCAACGTGCATGATCGGTGAGCATTGGGCCTCAGAGCTGCATTTCCCTCGCTGTTCCATCACATGGATCTTTTGAACCTGCAGACCACAACCAGTTCTAGTCGTCAGTAATACGCTTGACGAACGTGGAGGAGTACCAAGCCGGTTACCTTCACACCAACGATATACGTAGGTTAAAACATGGCGATCAGGAAAGAACCAATATCATGCTATACTTTTGTCATCATCAGGCTTGACAACAATCAAATCCTAAAATCGTGCCACGTCAAGCCATATCAGCGCCACAGGGACTATGAGCACTGTAACCGAACTCCACCAAGACAACCGTGGCATTCACTTCCAAGTCTTATAAGGGAGTCCCTGACCGGTCGAGATATTGACTAGCTGCATAAGAGGCACGTTGATGGGGCCATGGCTTGTAATATTGTTAGCATGCGAGTATGCTCTCAAACTTCGACGCATACTACCTTGGACAGATACACCCATGTGCTGTCAGCAGCGCAAGCACGCGCATCGGACAAGCCGTCCATATCCTGCTCGATGGCAAAAGCCAACGGCTATCGTCATGGATGCTATATCGGTCCTCTCCTACAGGCTCGTATGCTTCAACACGAATCACAGCCCTACCCTATGCACCATATCGGACCGTCAACGGATAGATTCGTATGCATGCTCGGGAAACCGACCGTTGTTAGCCCTCCCGAATTCTACGTGCCGAAGGGTCCGCATCGTCACAGCCCTCTTCGAAAGTACCCTGAAAATAGTCGGTGGCGGCCTCGGGTTGCTATCTTTATTTCAATCAACAGACGTTGTACAGTAGTTAATGCATGGGCAGAAAAGGAACACGTAGCACCCAGGACAGAAACGCCACCACATACTCGATTGGCAGATATCAATGAATGTAATGTTCGACGAGATGTCGATGAGGTCTTCGATCTATTGTCCTAGCAATATGCACGCTGCTGAGATTGAGGTTTGGAGTCGGGTTCTCGGGGGCATAATAATGCAAGATGCAGGATTGGGCCGAGAACGCATCCCTGCATTCTCCATGAATTGAGTTTAAACAATATGCGAGTTCGATCTTCGCGCGACCTCTTACGCATCCAAGGCGAAAATAACGGCAACCGCGGCACGCTGGCTATGGCGGGATGCTTCGTGTTTCTCTTATCAACGGTCGGACGACGTTTCTTATATCCTCGCCGGTCTAGATGGCAGTGTCGTACCATTTACAAACAACGACTGTGCCAAGATGATGAATCTTCTCGAGTGCGTCAGAACATCATACATACTAAAAAGACGACGAGTGGTGCCAATATCAGTACATTGGCGAACACGAGTTCGTCGATCGATAGTTGCATCACATCCTCGTTGAGCTGAGTGGACATAGTACAGTGCCCCCTCAATGGACGACCTTGATATCGTCCGAGGTAGCGGCATGAGGCCGAAATGGTTTGTCGCGGTTTGCGCGGTTGGGGGAATTGGTACTAAATCGAGACCTGGTCGACCCTTCGTAAACCAAGTGGGCCTGCTAACAGTCTAGGTGTCTAGGTACCTCTCGCTAGGTGGCTAGATGTCGGGTTCTGCGCGAAGCTGCACATCTGCATTCTCCTCACTAATTTCTCGGCGAAACTGCAGCTCTAGATCCTGCAATCCTCAACAATGGTGTGAACCTGAGACTTGTGCTTCTCCACTTAGTATTGCATTGTGGGGAACCCTCAAAGACCATCAGCGGTACACAGGCCATCCGACAAAGCATGGCTATGTTCAGAATGGGTGAGGACATTGACAAAGAGCGGGAAGATGTATCCGGATGTAGCCATCACCGCAACACTAGGCGCTCGGATGGGGAACTGCAGAGCCTCCTCCTTGGACGGCTGCCTTCGGCGATCCAAAGGGCCCACTCTCCACCGGCGCGGCTCTGGGTCCTGGGCGTTGCCTACGGTCGTCTCACAAGAGCAGCCACCCGACCACCAAGCCAGCCATGCGGCGAAGCGCCCACGGTCATGTACCTTCAGAGTTTTCAGAACATTGGCCTCTGCACGGGTAAGCCGGTTCAAGACATTTGCCAGTACGGTATAGCTGAACGCTGCCTCTTCTACAGCTGATTGAGGGGCTCACGGGCTGTACCTTGACGCCACGAAGACCGCGTGTAGCGCCAGCATCCCAAGGCAAGGTTCTTCATTGAATGCCAATCCCCTTTTCCCATTCGAGACTACATTACTCGACATTTTCGGTCATGATGAGCTTTCGTACTGTGTAGTTGAAAAGGTCGGATGGGATATCTAGGTTACATGGGAGACCCCCTGACCCAGAATACTCCAAATATGCCTGCAGTTATCGGTCTATACTTCATTACCAGCACTGAGGTCTTCTCTTCAGTCACACTTATTAAATGGCGAATCGCAGGACCAATCCTAGAGAAGAAGCGTATATACACAGTACCGAGACTCGCCAATAGGATTGCAGATCGGTTAGCAAGTGGGAAACCCTTGTTCGCTATTCTGATCAATCATCGTCTCAGACGTGCTGTTCCTACTTCAACATGGTTTGAGGTGAACGACGGATGCAGGGGGCGTCTCCCCCGAGAACTAGGGCCTTTCCCAGAGCACTCTACTGCTCACACAAGTTGAGGATTCTCGCGCCATGATGTTGCCTTTTGGCACGCGACTGCGGCGGTTAAGCTAGCATAATGCATTCCCCATACTTCGTCATGGACTTAGCCCCATACTTGTTCGTTAATCACCCGGGAAGCCAAGACCTCTCTGGTGGCTACTATGACCTGCTGCCTCTGTGGTCTCCGCTCAATTGGGGACTCGTCCCACGGCTCCGGACTGCCTCTCTGCTTCCATATAGTCCATTGAATGGCTATTGTCCAGCAACCGTTCCCCGCTATTGTCCATGTCGCAGTGACGTGTGTGTACAGCTAGACCTATATGTACTTCACAGTCTGCTGGCCCACCTTTTCTTGCATTTTAAAGCTACGGCTCCATCCTCGGGCATATTCTTCAGGCGTTCCTGACTATATTCTTCTCTCCGTTAGTGCTCGCTAACGTTTGTCTCTTTCTCTTCCCATAGCTTGCCGCTGCATTTCAAATTCGACACAACTATACAATGACCAGACCTCAAGAGACGATACCTCCAGTCAGTTTTCACTCTGTATACCCATCGCGAATGTGAGCTAATCTTGGTGCCAGGCAGCAGATGTTCTTGGGGTATGATCCCATCTGTACAGTGTAGTGGAGCATACATACTGACAGATTCGCTTCTTTTTTTAGACTATTGGCACCAGTGAGTTCTCCACCCATTGCTTAAAAGACACAGCTAACAAAGACGTAGTGTATGTGCATAACCATACTAGAAAGAATGCAATGCTAACATGACGTGTCCCAGATGCTGGTGTGTTCAAGTAAGGTTTCCATCGTACGAGTTATACGCCGAACTAACCATTTATAGGTACTTCCACAGTGAGCATTTCTTTCTGGACATTCCTAAAATTGCCACTAACATCACGGAGAATATGGCACAATTGGCGGCGGAAGAATACCGATGGACTTCCCGGAGTAATGCTCATGCTATGGGCTGGCTGTACGGTCAAAGATCCACAGTAGTTGGGAAAAGCTAACCGTGGTAGGCGCCGTACCATTCGGGGTTTATGCTATCGTTCAAGTATGCAGATGAGTGGAGCATCTAAATCTCGCCCTTCTCACATCTAGCAGAACTTCAGTATCGCGCTGCAACTCCAGCCTCAGTGTTTTGGCGGTCTGACGCTGATAACGTGGGGTCAAACACTATACTATCATAAGTAAGCCACTCATTCCCCGCCTAAGACTCCACGACTAACGGTGTCTAGTAAATGGAGAGCATGGACCGCTACTGCAGCTACCGTTGGCATGGCTTCCGCTTTCGCAGGAACTGAAGCTGTGCTCATTGTCACCCTTCGAGTATGTAAAGCACTCACCGAATTGGCCGCTTATATCTAATGCAATTCATAGCGGCCATACTATAAAGGGGTTGAGTGGCCTATGATGATGATGGCTATCATTGCAACTGCTATGCAGTGCGCCGGGCTTCTGTTGCCCTTTTGGGAGCTGGCCAAGCGGAATGGGCGTGTCATTGGCATCAGTATGTTTGATTTTCAATCCAAAGATCAATACTGACATTTGTAGACTTTACATTTCTCACCATCGACTATGCCGGCGCCTTTTTCTCGTTGATGGCTCTAGGTATGTTCGCATCCATGCTCACGTTCAACCCAGAGCTATATTAACAATGCATAGTGGCTCAGCATACATTCGATCTCCTTGGCGGTACCATGTATATTGTTTGGTACGTTTGAAGGATTCTTCCAAAGCTGCTTGTGCTTTTCTCCTATTCGCGAGAATATTGCTGACGGGTACAATCAGCATGGCACTCGAAACTGGTATCTTCCTCTCTCAAGCTATCTGGCTTTGGCGCGTCAGGCACGTTCGCCGTGAAGCCAAAAAGGCGGGAAAGACGTATGACGAATATGTGACGGATCATCCATCAAAAAAGCTTGTCCGTTCGAAATCGGCAGAGCCGGTTGTCGATCTTGAGGCTGGGCATGACAACACTGCATCGACGGAGACTCTGGCGCGTTTGGAGAAGAGCGTCGAGATACGTGAGCCCAGTACTGGAATTGATGAGGAGGTCACGAAGATGATGGATAAGGTCGATGGAGGGATTAGTGAGACAATAGTGACGATGCCTGAGAAATCGGCACAGCGTGGGGGCCGTGAGTAGACCAGGAGATGTGCGGAAGCATGCTCTCTACGAGTCTAGACCATTGCTATCGACATTGCAATGTCTTGTATGATTACGGAAAAGTAACTACAATGGCGTCAACGGTCTTTCAAATGGTGTATCAAAAAGGGTTTCTTCCAAAAGCTCGGTTCGTTTTTGTCTTTATGTTGATTGGTTGTATCTATAGGGGTGTCTGTTGTGCCTAGCCTTTTCATCCTAGGGTATGTACGGAGCATCCTTTTGGCCCTGGCCAACTTACTCTCCTACGCTGAATCGTTTCGTGATACATGACCTCTAGCTTCAAAATGCTGCTTGTTGGTGCTTGTTAGTCTCTAAGATACCCCCCGAGTTCGGCCGAGCTCCATAGATATTTTGCTCCCAATTCTCCAGGTTCTTTTCCTCCCACACTCTCTTCTTTTCGGTCACTGGCATTCCATTTAGTTACTAATTACAGATCATCTCGAGCCAACAGTATTGATTGGAAAATCTCTAGATTATCTTTTCCCTTTATCTACACATGTATAAGTTGCCATTCCACCAAATCAGTGATACGCTTCCATGTCTATCTGTTGTTATCGGACACCCAACTCGAGAGTGTCGCTCTTTGCACCGTACTAGGGATAGACTCGGAGTTCTTTGGCGCACATGCACATATGCAAGTAAATAGCGGGGCACTAGAAAATGCGCGAGTTCGGAACCTCAATTTCTTCACCACCACTCGACAATTGTGTCTTCAAGTTCTCCGTATCGTGAAGTCAACTCCATTGTTGATTACCTACCCGTATTCCCTGTTTCCAATAGGCGCCTCTTGCCCAGACATAAGACCGCACACCGCGTGCATACAAGTTCCGAACCATCGGGCCGATAGCTACATAACGTCAGTCAGGTAGACTTGGAACACAACCGAGCCGGCGCAAATTCAAACGAATCCGATCCTCTGACTTCGGGTAGATAGATACAATACTCAACCTTACCCTTACACAAGACGTACCAAGTACTATCTGTACATACAAGGTACCGTACCTAAGACCTTCCCCCCCACCTATCAACCCACGGCAAACCTTACACAACCTTTCTGCCGGCAGTGCAATTGTAATCTAACTACCGACAGCGAACACCACCTAAGCCCATCCACTCACCACCACCTTCATCCACATCCTCAGGCGTTACGTCTGACGGCATTTGGTCATCCAGCCAATCACCAGGGAACTCTGAGCTTTCACCATGTCGTCGTCGGAAAGTGCAAATGCGACGGCCTTGCCGAGCCCGCCGTTTTTTACGGTGCCTAATTTGAATAACTTTCGTGATGCGGCGTTGCATGATGGGGGGATGCGGACGGCGGATGGAAGGCGGATTAGGCCGGGTGTGCTTTTTCGGAGTGCGGAGGTGAGCAAGTTAGATCGGGAGGGGTGGGAGACAGTTAGGAAAATTGGGTAAGTTGTTCCCTCTCTTTCTTTTCTTCCAAAAGAAAAAACCACCCTGTTGTTTTTCATCTTTGGTTTTGATGTTTCGTCACTTGGGTTGGAAGTCGGCTCGAGGGGGAATATTTACATCGTTGGTTGATTGGTTGATTGATTGGTTGGTTACATGCTGATGATGGTGGGATGTGTGTAGTGTCGGGCACGTGTATGATTTGCGGAGCAAACCGGAAGTCGAGAAGGGGTGGAAGGGGATTACGAATGAGGGGGATAGTTCGCAGGATGTCAAGGCTGGGTGGGAAGAGATTATGAAGAGTACGGGGGTAGAGAGACATTGGGTTCCTGTTTTCACGGAGAAGGATTATTCGCCTGAGAGGTTAGCAGAGAGGTACATGGTAAGTCTTCTCATCTCTCTCCACTCCCGAAAACACTCCTCCTCTTCCTCCACCTCCTCAAAAGACGACATATCACAATGCTCAAAACCTGCACAGAAATACATGGGCGAAGCAGCAGAAGGCTTTATCCAAGCCTACCACGACATCCTCATCAACGCTGGCCCCGCCTTCCTCCCAATTTTCAGATACCTTGCCAACCTCCCCTCCCCATCCACAACCCAAGAACCCCCCCTAGGCGCCCTCATCCACTGCACCGCCGGAAAAGACCGCACAGGAATCTTCTTCGCACTCCTCTTCTCCTACCTCTCCGTCCCCCGCCAATCCATCGCCTCCGAATACCAACTCACCGAGCTCGGCCTCTCGCACATCCGCGACGAAATAGTCGCCCGTCTCATGCAGTCCCCCGGTTTCAAAAAGTACACGCTCTCACAGGTTGATGGCGAGCAGCTCGATGGCAAGGATTTCGTTGATGTGGTTTATAAAGAGGGGGGGTTGAAGAAGGAGGATTTGAGCAGTTTGCCGGAGGGCGCGCTCGAGAAGGGACGTATGGCGGCGAGGAGGATGATGAGTGCGAAGGCGGAGAGTATGATTGGGGTTTTGGAGTTGGTGGAGAGGGAGTGGGGGGGTGCGGAGGGGTATATGAGGGGGGTTGTTGGGTTGGGGGATGCGGAGTTGGAGGGCTTGAGGAAGAATTTGCTGGTTGTGGAGTGAGTTGGTGGAGTGGGGGGCGGGGGGTGATGAGTTTATGTGTGGGTGTGTACGGAGGGGATGCATGATGTGGTTTGCGGACTGATGGTTTTGAACTGTTCGACTGGGAAGGTTCGTTGAGACTTTGAGCATCTTCGTGCAGGTGGGTAGATAGATACTTGAATTAGAATGGTTACAATGAAGATTTCATAGTATTTTATCCTTTCTCACTTTCTTCTAATAAGGTTTTTCTTCTTTTCCTACTATGCATAGACTTATTGCTTGTCAAGCGGGAAATATTTGAAGTTCGTCCCATGGGACGGCTATGCATAGAAATAGCTAAACTTTAGGCCAAAGCAAAGACAGCTACGATCCAGAACGCTCTGACAAGCCAAGTTGCATAGGCCTGATGGATGGAGAAATATTCATCTATAATATGCGAAGCTTTGATCAAAAGCTCGGTAATAGTATTCTGCTACGGGCTGGGGTTTGTGGACTAGGTGCTTTATGATGTAGACCTTCAGTTGATCAAAGGTGGAGTCTCCATATAACTACTTTAAGCGCAAATCCAAAAGTGAACCTGGGGCGGCAGATGGTATTGTGGTAATTCTTCATATCTACTCCATTGACTTTAGCGCTTTGATTTATCCACGTGGAGAATTCTGGATGCAAAGAAAAAACAGGGGTTGTATTGCGGGAGCGATTTTGAAGACCTCATTGAAGTGAATGTTTCCTGCGACTGCATAAAGTCAGCATATAAACGATAGTTAATCCGAAAACTAATATAATGAACGATGGAATACCTTGTATTCAGTCCAGCGATCCTATTTTTGTTGAGTTTGTATATTTATGGAAATGAAGTTGATGTTGATGCTGAGTTTATGGAACTTGCATCTTCGTTCCTCGATTATATCCTTGATTACAGAATCTTAGTATACTCAGCATCTTGATCATTCATTCGATCTCGCGAAAGCTTTGGAAGTAGACATATATGTAATCGGTTTACACCTCCTAGGTTTCTACTAACTCGTTGCGGTGGGTAAACATATTTTCCAAGACTGTGAATAAGCACTAACGCAAGCTTCAACGCCCGTCAAATCCTCGTGGCTCTGTTTAGTGTAAATCATGATTAGTGGCGTGGAGGAAATTAATCGATGTTGATCCAGCTTTTGTTGATGTAGTATTCATGATTGATAAGTGTTTGTTGTTCAGACCGAAGCTATTTACCTGGAGCTTGGAGCTTGGAGTACATAAACATCTATTTCTGTTGCTATCAGAAGCTATTCTATATATATATGCTATAACCTATCTCTCTCTCTCATAAAAAGTTAGTAGAGTTTAGAAAGCCAGGTAGATGCTAGAGTCAAAAGAGCCTGTGACGCCGAGCCGCAGGTTCTAGCGCGGGAGGCTGAAGAACTTCAGCTGAAAGAGCGGAGTTACCTAAGCGAACGGTGGCCGCGTGGCAATTCGGTGCTTGCGGAGGCCAATCACAATAACTATTATACATGGCTTGACCATATTCAGTATTGAGATGATACTGAAACTATTGCCACATTGAGGTCTTGATGGAGACGACGATCATCGTACTGCGATTATACTAGTATCACGATATCGAAGAGGGAGTTTGCGCTGATTCAGCCCTTAGGAATTGTAGGAGTGTACGACTTCGTCGCTGCAGTGGTATGTATCATCGTCGACGGGCTGATCTAATATGTGGACTCTGTATTTCCCATTGACGAATCGTTGGCTCCATTCGACACCGGAGCTTCCGACGAGTCTGCACATTGACGTGTGCCTATCTCACGTACTACCATCTCTCTCTGAGCCCCCACACGCTAATCCGTAGGAGGAGAAAACATTGCAGAAACATCGTCCCTGGCAGAACGACGTCGAACCAAGCCACATGCGCTCAGCCCTGTGAATGGCGACTGGCTGCGCATCAGCCCAGAATCTCTACAACGACCAAGGCAATAAAGGCGTAGGAATCCGCACCACATGTTACCCTGAAATGCCCAGTTTTCTCCCGATTTGGCCCCAAACACGTCCTTACTCGTCAATCTTGTACCCCACCCCATCCTTTACTTTGTCGAACCGGGAAAGTATTAGCGTTCCACTGTTAGATACGACATGGCTTGTTGCAGTGCGGAAGAGAAGAGCGAGAAGGCGAGTAGACAGTGTTGGGAGTGTATGAAAAGGCGGCTCGTATGCGATTTCACGCTCCCTCACTGTAAAAAGTGCGTCAAGAACGGCAAAGAATGCCCGGGTTACAGCGAGCAGAAGCCGCTGCAATGGGTCGCGACGGGGAATGTGACGTCGCGTCGACGCCGTAAAGAATCGCCATCAACCGCCCAACTCAACGCTAATATCAAAGCCCAACAAATGGGTAGTTCCGACAGCAATAGTGGTGATGAGGTGGATGAATGGGCCAAGAGATTGGCCGATGAGTTCGAGAACGTGGTTACGAAGTATCGTGCAGATAACGGATTGGAAGAAACATTTACAAAGACCAGTCGGCGGTCAATTGAGTACGTTCTGGCGAGAAAGATGGCAGCTGAGGGGAGAAAGTTGTGTAACAAAAAGGACGACCAGTTAGAGCGGGTGGAGCGGGCGTTGAAATACATGACGCTTCACGAGGTTCCACCTTATGAGTTGCGGAACGAGACTTGTGAAGTCGTACAGGCGGTCGGATATTGTAGGTGCCATGAGCCCGGCATTCTTGGAAGTGTTCTAATGTGGTTAATAGTCAACATGCGCATATATCCTCAACTTATGGAGAACGAACTAGCGCCGAACCCCCATATTATGCTCTTCCCAGTAGCTGCATTGCATCTCCTTCCCCCTGCAGTTCATCATAACGTTGTAGTCATTGCATTGTCCCACTTCATATATTCGGTTCATCCAGAGCAGGGAAATGAGGTTGCAGCTAGATATACACCGAAAATCCTACATCATCGTGGAGCCACGATGCGGGAGATTGGTTACCGACTGCAAGGAAAGCAGCGAACAAGCGACAGTACCATCCTTAGTATCATGATGTTGATGTGCTGTGAGCTACAGCAAGTCAATCCATTTGGTTGGCGTCAACATGCTATCGGGCTCCTACGGATCTTTGAACTTCGCGGTGGTTTGATGGATATATATCGAACCTCATTAAATCTCCATTCCATGATCGTGATCTTCGTACAGTAAGAAAACCCTTTGCCATGTTCCACAATAGGACTTACAATTTCGCAGCCTCCTCACCTTCTCAAACTGCTGCACCCCAGCGCACGACCAAATCCTCATCAACCCCTCAATAGACGAACACATCGCCAACATCCAGAGCATGTACGAAGAGATTTTCCCATACTGCCTTGTTCCTCCTCCCCTTTTCCTCGACAAAATTCGCGTCAACTACCTGCGATACGAGGCCGCGAAAGTTCGAAAAGAAGGCGGCGACACTTCCGCTCTTGCCATCCAAGCTCGTGAAATGTTGGCAAACATCGAAGCTTTTTCTCCAAACAACTGGGCACAGCCGGGAGCAAAATTCGATGAGTGGTTGACCATCGGCCATTTGTACAAGTCGTCGCTCGTACTGTATTGCATTATGGCTTGCCAGTCTCTAGATCTACTTCCCAAGTCGACTAGCATGAATGCTGAGCTGACCACCCATGCTGATAGCTTGCTTGTGAATCTCGAGGCTGCCATCGGAATGAAAAGACTGAAGAGATTCTTAGCATGGCCATTGGTTGTTGCTGGCGTTGAAGCAGCGTATCGGGGTGAAGGTGTGCGTACATGGCTGGAGAGGCAGTTGGTAGATATGGCTGTTTACGCAGGTGCGAATTGTCCATTGAGGATGCGTGTGATGCTAAGGAAGTATTGGGATGCTGGAGAGTATGGATGGGAGGAGTGCTTTTATACAACGCAGGCGTTCATGTTTTGATTCGCATTGCATCTATCGCGGTTGTTTATTGTCGATACCCTGCTCAAAGTATGGATCATACAAAATACGCCTGTTCTTTAATGAAAGTGGCAATTTCAACTGTCTAGTCATGATTTCGAGATCCTACAAAGCTTTTGGGCGAATCGTACTAGGTAGGGCGCGTTGCTTCAATGTCGTTCGGCAGGATTTCTCGGACGGCCTGTGTTCCCGTGCGGCGAGTGTCCTCGACCACCACGCCAATCGTTTCCCCGCCCAGAGTGGGCAGCACTGGAATTACCATCAAAACTACCACCGAAGCCTCGACCTCGATTCGATTGGCCACGTTCGTGACCTCTATTTTCACGATATATATTGTACCTGCCACGGTCACTGCCTAAGCCGGTACCTCTCGGTTCGGAGTCATTACGATCATGACTGGAATAGCCACGCACAGCATGAAAGTCGCTATGACCGCGACCACGGCCACGGCCGGGGTTATAAGAGCCTCGCAAGCCACCTCGCTGCGATATTGTGTCTCGTCGCTCCCAATGCCTCTGATAAATGTCTCTGCTGAGAATATGTTGCTTGAAGCCAAGCTTTCGTATGACAAGCGGGCCATTGCTAGTCTCACGTAGGAGCACTAGGCTTCGGATGGGAGGAGGTTCTTTCTTGACAGTTTCCTTTAGCATTGATAGCAAGTTGGCGAGTTTGCGCAAGTTCTCTTGTTGATTATCTTCCCATTTCTTCACCCTTTCTATTGCGTCCTCTTGCTTGACGCGGTGGAACACCCCAGCTTCGTCTTCTATGGTCTGTGTCGATAATACCAGGTTAGTAACCTATTCATAACTAAACTTGACTTCATACTCAACTGTGCCCGCATCTTTCTTCTTCTCTCCGTGGTGTCCAGCAGTTGAAGCTTGGGGTTAGCTCACATAGAGACCAGTAAAGAGATGCTTGGTACGGCCGAACCAAAGCTGGTCCATGCACGCTACGGTCTTGTAATTGCCCGATTTGTATGACGTTGACTTCAGTTCAGCCATCTGGGACATGGGAATGATGTAGCCCTTCTGCACAACCTGTATTGGAGCCCTGTAGTTGAAGAACGGTTTTTGCTTCAGATCGCCTTTGGCATGCTGTGCTTCGGACAAATTGAGCTCGCCAGACCCATCGTAGTATGCATCTACTTCGAAGCGCACGACGACACTGACAGGACCCATCGAATATCGGATAGCCCGATAGTGACTCGTCGCATCTGCCATTCCCTCGCCTGTAGTAGTGAAGTATTGTTCAAAGTTGGAGCCATACCCATTTTTGTTCGCCATCTTCCAAAAACTAGTCTCTTTTTTAACAATTATGAGTGTGTTTTGCACAACGTGGAGGTCGAGACGCCACGGACCATTACTTTTACCTGCCACGCACTCAAGAAGTTTGCGGAGATTGTTGCGATCTGCAATAACGTCAACATCATGAAACTGGAAGTTTGGGCTCATAACGTTGAGAGCGTGGAACATTGGCTCGAATGGATTTCGATTATTGCGAGCGTAGTTGTAGTCGCTGTGTTTGAGCCCCCCATCCACCTTCAGGGTATGTGGTAGCTTTGGGGGCATCCATTTTGGAGGTTGGCCTGGAACGTATATAGTGTTGGATCGAGCATCCTCGCTCCAGTTGTAAGAACACAAAACCTCTGGATCTTGAGTCCAAGTCACATCGATGGGAATTGGAAGTATTTCCTTCGCGTCGATAGTGCGGAGAACTACACCGACATCTCTTTCGAGTACACGCCTTATCCTTTCCATCTTTTTCTTTTGTTTCGCAGTTGGCACCGGGGGCTTCGCAGCCTCTTCTCCTTCACCATCGAGGATATCTTCCGCGTTATCCTCTTCGGCCTCTTCTGAATCAATAGACTCTTTGTCGGAGTCCGTCAAATGAGCCAAGTTCTCAGACACCTGAAGCGAAGACCCAGTTTCGATGCCGCTAGACGAGGCTGCGCCGCGTCTTGAGTTCAGTATTTCGCGCTCCCCACCTTCAAAAGGCTCTTGAGCTGATGACTTCCCAAATGCTTGGTCAGTCTGGCAAGTATTATATCACAGTGGGCGAGCTGTCCAAGAGCAGCATCTTACCATTCATAATTGTATATCGAAGCTTACGCAGAAGTAGCGTATTACCAAACCCAAATCGCAGATGAAATGGCTAGATTTCAGGCTGAACGCGGAAACTGTGAAAGTTACGCAACCATACGTGCCGCGCAATTGATGAAACACAAACGACTAAAAAATTGCAAAATATGAGTTCCCAGGAGGAATATAGAGATGAAAGTGAGCAGAAATTTCAACTATAGAGATGGAAACTTAGGTAGAGTGGACGATAGTGGAGTGCTGGCACGTAAGTCAAGGCTAAGCGCCCGCTCATACGCTAGTCTACATTAATACTAGGCGCTTCCCTAACCAGCTACTTCGTACAGCAGTCATCGTGTATGATTATGTTCTCAATCAGAATCTATGAATTTGCGTAGCTGATAATTACATTTAGTCTGACTTCTATCCTCGTTAAATCCTTACTGTGATATTCTGAATTGATGTTTTCCATTCGCATTTTCCCCTCAAATCTTATAGACAGCTATTTTCCTTTTGTTCTTATCACTGTGCGTTCCATAACACATGCAATATAATTCTCGTAATTATGTTTCTAGTCTATTCTAACAGGAGAAAACTATGAGTTTTCGCAAGCATATGTTTGTATCTAAATGAGCGGTTCTAACATTACGTTCCACCCGCCAAATCCATCCGCGATGGATCGTCTTCGAACGATACCGTCAACTATAATTAATTTAGACAATATCACACTGTATACATTTGCGCGGGTCGTATACCTAGCATTGACCGTTTAATCGTACTATCAATAAAAGAAGCTCTATACTACACATTCGCAAGGTGCGACCTGTCTCGCCGCAGTCTTCATGGTGCCGTTGACCCTATGTGTCTACTCACCTCCATAAAGGTGGAAGGGCGTAAGCCACAGGGCTGAATTTCATATCTATAATTAGTCAGGTTGCCAAGCGACCTGCAATCAGCTCCAGTCATCAGCAACACCAGCTCCACCACTGTTCTTTAGCGCTCACTGTCGTCCAAGAGATGTGCCTTTGATTGAGCACCGCCGATCAAGTGCGAAACGAAGATTCGCACGCTTAATAATGTCTGGAAGTGAGAGATGGCTTCTAGGCGTAGTCATGAACAAGGCGACCCCAGCTGCGAAACTGCGCGGGAAGCTCTTATGCAATATGAGGTAACGCCAGTGTCCGAACATCTCCCTCGAGGCCCCACATCCTACTTCCCGCTAAGCGGCGTGTTACGCGTTCTACAGGAGTTTCCTGTACAGGACATATTTCATTGCCCGTGTTACAAATGTGAAAAGCATAACAAACTCCGCGATCATGTCGACAGCCGCGGGACCAGCTTCGACGAAAAGGAGCTTCTTGGAGACTACGCCGCCATCTATGGACTGCTTATCTACCTTCGGTACCCTGGCCTCATATCTCTCTTCCGACGACAAAGAGTCTTTCTTGATAAATCTTCTCTACGGGAAGATGACCTCGCTTTTCTCTCCACGTACGGCGCCCTTACAACCTATCAGGCACAGATCATTTGCCGCGAAATCCTCCAAGAACAGTATCGCTTCAAAGTGCAGCAACTAACTAGAAGGACCGTATCTACTGTGATTGATGAAAGGGAGATCCTGCCGATAATTGAGGACAAGGAACCTGTTGGGGAGGGTGACTTTGGTGAAGTTTATGCCTTCAACATACCGGATGAGTATGTGCATGATGACTTGAAATCGCTTCATGTAGGCTTGAAATTCCTATAACACCTTAATTGTATTAAAGTTGTACTGACTTTACCTAGATCAGTCGCTTCGCTAGGAAGATCTTTGACCAACGCCGAATAAAAACCTCCGCTCCCAAAGAATGGATTAATCACCTCTATGCGAATAGGCTGCAACATGAAAACCTTATGCCAGCATTAGCTGCCATCGAACACGGCCCCTATTTCTTCATCCTCTTCGAACTCGCCGAGAGCACGCTCTACAAATACCTCAAAAGCGAAACAAACATATTTACGTCACAAGAGCTTTGGAACCAGGTTCACGGCTTAGCCGATGGATTAGCATACTTGCATGGAACACCAATTCAAGACGAGCAATCGCAGGATGGAAGAATGTATCATCGTGATCTCAAACCGGCGAATATCCTGATTGTCAAAGGCGTCATGAAGATTGCGGATTTCGGGCTTTCAAGGTACAAACCCTGGCCGCAGCCGTCTGATTCAAGGTCGACACAAGATTCACAGAGAGAGGGAATTGGTATCTACTCTCCTCCGCAAAGTTCGGACGAGGGCTATGACATATATTCATTTGGCGCCATCCTATCTGAGATAGCTTGTTTCGATGTTGGAAAGGCATTACGGGTAAATCAGTATCGTCGAGATCGCGTTCAAGACAAGCTAGAGGAATCACAATATGGGACCCAGCACTTCTATTATGAGAGAGGCCATACGATTAAGAAGTCAGTTTCCAAAGAGCACATGAGCCTCCTTGCTATAGTGGAACGCAGTAAAACTTTCCCGGCTTCCACTGAAATGGAAGCTTGGCAAGCGAACTTCATCAGGAGGGAGCTATTCGATATGATCGAACAAATGCTTCACACATCTGAGAAGGAGCGACCAAAAGCCATTGACGTTGCCACAAAGCTGATAACATTTGCTACCGAAGCATCTGCCGCTGCTGCCCGCCAAGATTCTGGCTTCGGGGACCAATTGGATGATATTTGGGAGAGAAACTTGGAGGTTTCAGTCGCTGGGGATCGCGTTCTCACCGAAAACAGATTGTATGCGACAATTCTGAGTTCCGTTTCTTGCCTAAAAAGCGCATCTTGGCTAATACGACTCTGCAGCGCAGCTCGATTCGAAGGCACAAAATGTGTACTGTGGCTCTTTCCCACAGGTACTAAGCTTACGATGACACGCTTCAGATCCAGCTTCAGCCAAGGATATCCCGAATTGATACGGGACAATTTTTTCAGTAAGTTAATGAGTACATTAAATGTTCCTCAAGCTTATTAGCAACTTAGTCGACCGCAAGCTTGGCTCACCTTTCAGTGGAGTTATGCCGAAATATCTGGACAGCACCGGGGACTATTCGTTGTATCTACCAATTCATGAGGAAGGTCACCATTACCATTTCCAGAGCATGGCAGGTAGGTGAATTACATAAGGAAATCTATGATCAATAACAGCTAACTTCCAGCAAGATGCCCTCCGCTTCCAAGGTATATTTACAGGTGAACACGTCTATCAAGGGTAAGTCTACCTGTAGCCATAGCAAAACTTCGACAACGATCTGACAGTTCAATTGTAGTATGAGTCTCTGCCTCACGGGCTTTTCATTCCATAAAAGGGGTAGGCTTTTCAAAGATTCCACGAAAGAAATTCTGTTCGATGAATCTGCCCAGCTCCAAATCTGGACAAGTCGCGATAGGATGGGCCGAAAAGGCAGCTCCGTAGCAACGAAGCTCGCAATACTCACGAGAGAACAACTCCATGTTATCGAGGGTAAGTCATCTCAAGAGCGATGACCGAGGTTGACTGCTCACTTCAAGGTTTAGTGACAGATGAACTAGAGGAGAACTCATTGAAGTTGAAAAATGTTACTCCAAGTACGAGGAATGTCCGACTAGGCCGCGTAAACACATATCAGGTAGAGCTTACCGACGGAATTCCCCTAATGCTTGAGCAAACGTGCGGTTTGACAAAGTACGATGAAGTGCGGCTATTTCTCAAAGACCGAACAGGTATTTATGTCCTATTCAGTAATGAACAAGCGACCTTACTGAAAATACGAACTTCATTTTCTGTCATGTCTAACACTTGGCAGATCTTGAGGGATTCTGGAAGAGTTTGCAGAACCTTCGAAATGGGGACACCCAGAAAGCTCCTGTGGCTGGATCTCGCAACGTCACGCGTTGGGTGCCTACTGGCGTGTAGTAAGAGCTACACTGTGCTATAGGGTAATATAGAAGCTCTCGAAATACGCCGCCCTATGGTCTCTCACTGCAATCAAGTATTCCGGTCGCCTCGTCGCTTTTTACAATTTTCTGGCTCCGAGACCACCACCAGTAGGATAACGCTACAGTAACAATGGAGAAGCCTAGTGCAGTCACGACATAGACCCACACATTTGATGCCACAACCAAGGCGTATCCATTTCGCGTCTGTTCGAATCCGAAGAAATTGGAGCCGAAGAAGGTCTATTGAGTAATTATAAATCATGGGACCCTAGCAGAATTTTAAGGACACTTACGGCAATGAAAGTTGCTGGGAGGAAAACCGATGATATGAAAGCAATCACCTTCATGAACCTGGTGTCCTGGGTGGAAAGCGAGGCTAATTCCCTTGCAATACGGTTCTCCTCCGCGCCCTGCTTTGAAATTTCGTGCATGGCAATGTTCATCTTATAGTTCGTCGTAGCAGATCGTATATCCAATATGCGATCAATCTATCTTCATGTATTAGTGCAAAACAGGCATCAATTCTGGAAAGAATTATGCTGACCAAGGATCCGACACCTTCTGCTCGACTTATAAGAGATGTTATCTGTGCAATATAGATCTCATTCTGGAACATAGGGTCTTCCACGTCACCCTCGTCAGCATATGTGTTCGCCCGTTCTACGTGCGATAGCGACCTGAGGCGATTCGAAAGGGTTAGGATTCGTTCGGAGATTTTTCTGTTAATGCGAAGAAGATGTAAAAGCCGCTTTAGCCGATCTACCACTATGTGTACTGCGCGAACATCTTTGAAGTCTACGTCGAGTTTTCCTTCTCTGGTAGGCTTTTCTAGGTTAGAAGTGAAGCCGCTGTCCATCTTTTCCTATCAGCAATGTTCAGCGTGTTCAGGAACAGCCTTTGACTCACTAGATGAGAAACCGTGTCTTCCAAATAATTAATGTAGTCTCTCCAATTTTCCGAGAGAAAACGAAAGATAAGCGCATGGCAGCGGAATTGACCGGACGGTTCCGAGGAACCCAGATCGATCAATGCATCAGCTAGATGTTCTCGAAGACTTTCTGGCGGATTGATGAGAATCCAAGTACATCCCGGTGGCGTGGTTTGAAATTTATGATATATTCCCGTCTCCCGAATCGAGAACGGGTCTAATGGCAGCTCTCGTCTGTGTCGAGCGACGTACTTCAGACTATAAGCAAGTTCTGTGGAGGGCTTGGTGAGCTGATCTTCTATTGTATGTAACTGGTACAAACGTACCGTAGCTCGGGCAGCTTCTGTTTGGGAGGCAGGGTTGCAGGCGACTGAAGAAAGAGGTATAATTCTCATCGGTTGCGGTGATCTTTTCCCCGTACAAATGGACTACATCTAGAAACCTCGGATGTACTCTTAGGGCAGTAACAAGCTTTTTAAAGAGCTCTTCGGTTACTAGCAGCTTAC
This sequence comes from Helminthosporium solani, assembly GCA_022560085.1. Lineage (NCBI taxonomy): Eukaryota > Fungi > Ascomycota > Dothideomycetes > Pleosporales > Massarinaceae > Helminthosporium > Helminthosporium solani. The sequence goes on from JAFISD010000194.1 coordinate 52,979, forward strand.
CCCAAGAGTAGCTTGACGAAAGTTGACTATGTTGTACGTGAGCCATGTCATAGTTATAAAACGTGGGTTTGAGCAGCTTACAAAATTAAGGTATTCGACTGCTGCTTCATGCATGCTACCAACTGTTCAGATGATGATATCGCTACCCATTTGGGTTTGGGTTTATTTTCTGAAGGAATGTCTAATTATTAGCGGAAAGAAAGGTATTCCAAGGCACTATGCGTATGATATGGGGCTTCGTTACCCACCTGCATCCCTGGGGTAGGCGCAGCTTGTCATTTGCAACCGACATGCTTCTTCCTTCAATACAAAAAGTCTGTTTGCATCTTGAGTGAGTTTTTGATGGTATTTAGCTGCATCGCAGTCCGAAGCAGGTAGTGCAAGGTTTTGAGGATAATCCTTCCAGCCTGCCACAAATTCGGTTCCACATGCAGTCATGGCACCTCTCGACAGAAGCCTCTCGACGACCAAACCAGAGCTTTGAGGTGTCTACTCTCGCTAGAGATTTTAAATCACTGTGAAGTTACTTGAAAGCATGTTGTTCTTATTAGGTGGTAATCAAATATTCATGCGCCATGACTTAGAACTTGTGCACCGGAAAAGGCTATGGTTTATGTTTCCCCTACTAGCTAGTCCTTCCGAATATCGCCTGAAAGTTCCTCCTAGGCCTTTCTAAAGTGTGCCTCAAAACGCCTCTGTAAATCAAGTTTCTCGCTCTAACCAATCGGTTAGTTAGTTCATTGCACTTGCGCCTCGTAAAGGTTCTCACATATCTAAGCCTCCTTGGAACCTCAACCTTCCACTTCGCGTAGTCATCTGGTGGCTGTGCCTACTCTTAGTGTGATGAAATTTCTCAGTGATATTCACCCTGACTTACGATAACCTTGAAGTTCCCAGCGCCAAACCAGGCTGCCAGAGTTTCCTCCAGTACCTTCTGTACTGGTGTATACCGACTCTCTAAAACCTCTTCAACCATAGTGGGGACGGAAGGTCTCTAAATATTAACAAGCGTTCGGTAAACCCCAAGTTCCTGGAGCCCGAGTTGTGGAAGCGAGCTGAACTAATGCTGTTACTCTTTGAAATAACCAAAGGACAGGATCAATTTCTCCCCAACGGCGGCCGGCGGTAGTTGGATATAATACGACCACGTACCCATGCACAGCCCCTGGCGTCTGCCTTCCGTATGCCTTCTGTATGCATACCCAGAACAATTTTGAATGTGCCTTGGGGCAGTCTTACACGTGCCTTGTTACAGTGCCAATCAAGTGTTGCTACGCTTGTAAATCCCATTGGATAAGAAAAGGTTGCAGAGGTATCGTATTCACTCGTAAATCTACCCCGCCGCATTCGAAAAAAACGGGACTTGCAATTGTCTCCATGCACATGTTTCGGAAATACAATATGTGTCGCGCATTACATCCACAAGCCGACACAAGAATGGCACCCATTCTGCTGCCTTTGATGCTACCTCCAGAATCTAAATACCTCCCAACGGTTCTGAGATGCCCCTTCGGATTGAACTGGTCTCTCTCACTCGCTATATATGCCTGCATTAGGCAGACTCTGATCATCTCCCAGCCTTGGGTTCCGCAGGCGGGTACTGAAAAATAGCAACAATGCGCACAAACTGGTACCCGCTATGGCGAGGAGCCTTTGAGTGTGCATGTAACTCTCCACAATTCCTTCTCGTACTGGCGTTCCCATGGGGAAGGCTTTTGTGTAGTTAAACGGTGCCTTAAATATGCTTTCTGCAACGTCTGTGTCGTTGTATGGCGCAGGCAAATTTTGTAGCAGAGAGGGTACGAGAGTCTGCGTCCAGATAGCACCAGAGACTGCGTTTCCGAAAGCGGCACCGATATTGAAAGTCGTTAAATATAGGCCAGTAACAACGGCAAGTTGATCATGATTAGTGGCTGCTTGAATAGAAGTCTGAGCTGGAAATGTGATAAAACCACCAGCTGGTTCTGGTCAGCATGACGTATGGAAGGCATCGCGGGCAAAATCTAACCTATTCCAAGAGTGATCTGAGCGCCGATGATTCCAGACTGATGATAGCTCGTGTTTCCCCCGCGGAAATTGATAAGCATGCCAAAAGCAGCTGTGAAAAGGATTACGCCAAACATGATGAACCATTTGACTTTGGGGTGAATAAATTTCACAACGAAGCCTAGCACAAAGCCAGTGACTACAGAGCAGAAACTGCAAGCGGTGAGTATCAAAAGCCAGGCTGAAAAGAATTTATGTACATCACTTACCTGTAGAGAAAAGTGATTCGTGCTGCGCTTTTGATTGACTCGTCGAACGCAATGACAAGCACAGTGTACAGGAAGTCACTCTGAATGGCCCAGCAGAAAGTTACCATCCAGCTTACTCCCAGAGCACCCCAAACGGCACGGTCTTTCAGAAGCTGTAAGCGGAGTTAGTGATGCAGTAAGTCTAGCAGAGCGATTCCATACCTTGAAGGGTACCATCGCATCATCAGCTGTTTTTTCCCACAAGATCCAACAAATTATGAACAAAATACCAAGTATCAAGGGAACAATAACTGCTGGTGTTTTCCACCGCGAATGGTCTTCTCCTGCAATCGTGAACGGACAAAGCGTAAGAGCTAAACCTAGAATTATGAGGATGTTGCCCGGTATATCGAGTTGCCAAAAAAGAGCTTTGGCGATTTTACGGGGTCCCATGAGATCGTATGGGCTTTGCTGTTGCTTCAATGCTTGAGCAGTCTCAGGTCGGCGAGATGGTAGCCAGAGAGAAACAATTAATGGAATTGCGCATGCTGTGAAGTATCAATCTCAGACCAGATGCAGTCATTAGGTCCAAAAGCTCACTAAAGTAGATGAATGCCCACATGCCTACACCCCAACGCCATGTCGTTGTTTCCATGACAAGTTCGCTGATATCTCCGTTGACCCATGCATTTAACTAAATCAAGCAACATTAGCTCATTTATTCCACGGCATGACTTTGGTCACTTACTAAGAAGGGCAACGCCGGGATGAACGAATAGACAAGTCGGGATCCTAAGGAGGTAAGGTCACCAATGATGACTTCGACAAGGAGAATGATGCTAGTCCACCCAATCTGATAGATTGCCGATCCAGCTATCATTGTTTCTATATTGCGAGCCTGTGATACGATGATAGTTCCTATGAAATATGAATTGAGGCCATACGTGAGGATTAGACTGCGCGGGTACTTACCGACAATATAGAAAACGACGCTTGTGATCACGAGTTCCCATCTTCCAAAAACATCGGCAAGTCTGGCAATGGTTGGCTGGGCTGTCAGTTGAGATCCTTCTATTACTACAGAAATGCCATACCTGTACTACTGCTGCGATCACACTGCGCACAACGTTTAGGGTTGCAAGTGTTGAATGTGTTTGGAATTCGTCGGTAGCATAAGGCTATAGACGCTCGTTAGCAGAATTGGCGGCCATAGGATTTGACACATACCTGATAGATATAACGAAGCGTTCCATCCAGACCGTAAGCATACGCGATAATAAACAAACTAAAAAAAATGCAGTAGCGGTTGGTTTGGCTCAGGCTGTCCGCAATAATTTCAATCCTCCTGACCCCTGGGCTCCTGCTTCCTACAATAATAATCTCTGACATCGTTGCGGCTTCAAGCTGTGAGGATGACGGGTTTTTGTAAGATCAAGTACGACGGGTCTAGGCACATGATCCTTGAAAAGAATGTCTTTCCTGCTGAGCGAGCTGGCACAGTCGAAATTGTGCATATGCAATGTGAAAAAGCCACGGCTTTTTCAGGATGCAGATATTGGTCCACCGAGCCGAAGGCTTCGCGAAAAGCATGTCGTGTCACCTAAATTACCTCTTCCGGATTCACGAAAAAACAAGTGAGGCGAGATGACCACCATCAGCCTGACCAGAAATGTCCTTGAACGTAGAAATAGATGAAGCTGTCGGAAAATCGCGAATTCTGGCGTTTAGGCTGTGGACACGGGACATGAGTGTAAAATTGCCCACGCCAAACACAGTCTCTACAACGCAACAACCTAATGATCAAGTACATACATATAAGCTTTAATGTGCTGTATTGCTCTCAAAAACTGATCTACTTACAAAATTACCATAACAAAAGAGTATGGGGGCGTATTATGCCAAGGTACTATTTCGAAGTGTTAGCCTGTGGGAAACCGTCCAATAAAGCCAAAGCATTGTATATATCTATAGAAAGAGAAAATATAATATTTTGACTGAATTGGGGTCTAAGCAAGAAGGTAATCTTGAAAGGAATTTGTTAGGCGGGCTGTGTGTGATATATCACGTGTGGTTGTACTTTCGTACTGAGACAAAACAAATAGTCGTGTATTAGTTAGATCTACCTACTCTATATAGGGGGAAGAGAAGGCCTATAACTATCTCCTAGGTCCTATATAGACGTATTAATTATATATAATTATACATAATTATATAGATATTCTTTAGATTACTAAGTATCTATACTAAGTATAGATACTAGTAACTTTTTACTTTTTAAAGATATCTATATATATAGCTATATACTTT
>JAFISD010000195.1:0-57392 GCA_022560085.1 Helminthosporium solani
GAGCCATATTGGTGGAGTTGCGACGTGTCAAAATAATTGGTGTTTCGGTGTTGATGATCGTCACGCGACTCTGATCGTCACGCGCACAGACACGGTACTTTAGTGCGCTTTGTTTACCTATTAGTATTTCCATTACTCCACATTCATCACACAACAATAGCCTTGTTATTTATATTCCACCGTCCCACTGAACACTACATTGTATCTATACTCACTTCCATAAATGCGAAATACACACCTGAGGTTTGTACAATAACCACGTTCAGTGATACCCTAATGCGGGTAAGCTGATCGATTACAGTGAAGCGTTCAGCCCGCTCGTTAGTTAAGCATACAGTTAGCTATATTGAGTGTCACCTTGTCTCGTCGCTTCACCAACCCTTCATGTGGAAACAATTTCCACACACGCCCTGAAAAAGCATAGCTCAAACGCATGCACTTCAGATCAAAGGCATGTACAAGGTCAATGAAGTAAATAGCAAGGTAGTGGTAGAGACGGTCGATACGTCGCAATCAGTGGCAAATGAGTCGCTCCGCCAACTACAACAATTAAATGTATCAAATTTCCAAACAATACCTACGACTGTATCAACAGCAGAGCCAATGCCCTGCCCAAAAGCTGCTAAACGCAAGCAGACTGATAGACCCCGTAAAGAAACGAAGCGTCGCAAAGCGATTACTGAAGCTATTCGCACCAAGGACAAAGGTGCCCCCACCAGAGATGAAAGTCCTCGGGTATTGTGCCCTTATTACGTTCAAAACCCAGGTCAACACCATGAGAAATGGTCTTGTCGAGGTCGTGGCTTCAAAGAAGTTGCTAAGCTAAAGTATGAATACAAATCCTCCACGCAATGATGACTTGTTCAGATATAGTAGATGGCTAACGGATAGTGCATAGAGATCACCTCAAAGACGTCCACCGCGTACCCAAGCACATACTTCAGAGAGATCTGAATTTCAAGAAAAGCGAATATCTCGAGCTTGAGTCTATCGATGAGAAATGGAAGCTGGTCTACCACAAGCTATTCCCCACCACCCCAAAAGACGAAATCCCAGGCCCTAGAGGTCCAGGTTCGTCACCCATATCACAACCAAGTATGATAGCTAACGATCCCTCCCAAGTCTGCGATACCCAGTCGTACGTTCACGTGGACAAAGTCCGCCTCGAATTCTACAGCCAGCTCTGGGAACTATTCGGGGACGATAGAGCAGTTATGTCTAAAATGACTGAAGCTTTTGGTCCTGCCTTTGATCAGGCTGTAGCCGACTCGATGGATCCAAGCAGATGTGATTCTGCCATGGAGACCGATGCTAAACCCTATGTTCCAACCCATGGCTTTATGCCGGACGTCGGTGCATTGTCACCTCTTAATATGGCCACCCTTCCAGCCTCGCCGATTCAGAAGATGATCTCTTTTGAGTCAAAGATATTGGAAGTGCCATCCCAAAGTATTGATTACGATCGAAAGCCATTTCTAGCTAGCGCTGGCGCTACCGAAGCCGACACAACGGGCTACCATCATAGCTCTCCTCCCTCAGTCAACGTCCCCTCCTACCCTTCCAACAGCATTATTTCGGCTGATCCAGCTCTCCTATCAACACAACTGACAATCAAATGTGACAACACTTCAAGCCCGAGACATATGACTGCCTACAACAATTTCCTCGCAAGAGCGCAAAGCCCTTTGGAATCAAAGCCTACTGTCCAGGAACTCGACCGTTCCTACAACGACACCGTGACCAATAATGGAGACTATGTACCTGTCTCAGACAGTTGGATGTATGGCCCCATGCTTGCCGACATGGAGCCCGAGGCACTTTCCGAATTTACACCCTACCTCAGGGATGACAGGCAGCCTGAGGACAGAGATCTTAATTATACTGATTACCTTTCTGGTAATGTTGGCCCGGGAAGTTTGAATGACCTAAAGGATTTGTGTCAGTCAGAATCTACCACGCGTTATGAAGTAATTGATGATGGGCTTTTCGATGAATGGATTCACACTGATGAGCTTGTATCGTGATCGCCGAAGGTTTGTAGGTCCAAGTTGGTAGAACGAAGGAGGCTGGCATGTAGTCAGTATAGCTACTTGCATATAATGCCCCCACGAATAAATTAAGTTAAATGAGTTAAAATAAGGTATTTTCAATAACATAAATTGAGATATTTTCAATGGAATATCGGCGAGGTTAAAATAAGTTGATGGTCAAAGATGGTTCATTCAGCAATGGAAAAATAATAGCTATTCGTCAAGCGTTTCCAATGTACCTTTTCGCAATGAATGTGATGACCCCCTTGACCGCATCTCGATTAACTACCTTCCTTACACAGCAGCCTCACCAGTCTTCCTGCAAAGAGGACGTCCACGCTCCAAGGTGCTTGCGTCGCATGTTAGATCGGCATCAGCAACACATGTCAATTGGGCACCACCTAAGGAAACATAGTTAGTGATGAGCCAGTAATACCATGTATCCAACCATCACTTACAGTTGGCAGATCCAGAGGGAACGCAACGACCAGATGCGCCATTGAGCGCGCAGACATCCTGTTTCAAACTCGAGTTGGCGACACAGCAGGCACCATCGGGAACAGGACGACCCTCATTCTGAGGCATGGGAGTGGCGGCTACGAAGGCAGCAAGAGAAAGCATGGCGGCGATAGTGAACTTCATGGTGATTGCTAATAAACTAAACGGTTGGGTAGGTATCGCAGGAAATAAAAGATTTTAGGCTTAGCGTTTAACGAGAGACCGAACCGGCGGTAAAGAATGTAAGCTGAACAGTAGAAAGACAGAGAGAGACGGGGGAACGTATGTAAGAGTGCGTCGTGATGTCGTGCTCTTAGATGGCAGTGTCATGTTTTATACGTGTGAAGCTCAAATTGGTGTAGGAAGTACAGTAGGCGCCGAGATTATGTTTTGGACTCGAAGCGCTTTATTACACGGACATAATAATCTATGCCTGATCTGTAGGCGAGCCTCAGACCTCTTCATCTTTTGAGACACAAGCTTGGCGAGGTAACATTAGTTTTCTATTATACTCCGTATAGGCGGGTGATCCAAGTTATGGGAGAGTTCATGAAGCCCTTCGGGTAATTGGCCAACCTTGGAGACAAAAATTTACTTAGCTATATACAATGCAATGCCACGTGAATGTGTCGATCATACACATATCGAGACGAACCCCTGTGCCTCAGCAGCAGTGTAAGACGCACGGCACAGGACACAACAAGGTGCGGATACTGAGAGCCTCTCCACTGAATGTCTCGGGGTTGCTTGCCGCTCAAGCTGAAGCGCGCGGTTACCGTGGTGCCCAATCATGAGCGTATTTGAGCCTGGAGATCTTGAAGGATTACAAAGTCAGCAGTGTGCATCTTTCGTTCATTATACGGAGTATTCCAGCTCAAATTACTGGGGGCAAGCCGAGCCGCCGTCTATGAGGTACGATGAAACCGAGACAGCCGTAACTACTGAACAAAGTTCGAAACGTTAGCTAGCGCAAAAGCGAGGGAACGCAGCTCAGGGAAATGCTCGAGATCTATCTGCAACGTTGCATCCAGCATGAAAGCGCACCCTATTTTAATGAAGTGGGTTGTATGATGCAAAGGAAGTGTAGGAATGTTTGCAAAACATCAACTTTGGTTCTCAAGAAAGAGCTAGGTCAGGTGGTTGTAACAATAGCTATTCCCAGCTTCCCACCCAATGCAGAGACGCTTGCGAGCCGAGATTTCCTTTTGAACGCCTTATAAACTTCTTATGTCACGAACACGTATTTCTCAGGTCTCATCTCAGAAATCTACATTATCTTCAAAATTTCCTCCAGTACCGCCTGCCTGTTGTTGAAGAAGATGCTCGCGTGAGTCTCATCCAGCACTCTATAATCCGCTCTCCCATCCAGTCGTGCAGCTATCTGGTCGCCATGTACGCGTGGAACGAAGACATCCTGCTTTCCATACCACAATTTGACCGGCAGATCTTTCCTGATATCCTGGACGCGGAAACCAAAGTTTTTACACGTGATCCTAGCATCCTGTAGCACATGATCGTAGCCTTGGGCAAAATGCTCCCGGCTTCCTCTCAGCATCACCTGCAGAATACCTTCGTCTTTGAAAATCGGAAGATCCTTCTCTGGCATTCCTTTGAACCTCGAAGGCTTCAGCATAAGCGCCATACGTTCTTCATCCGACAAGTCGACGCGTCCTGTTGGATCGAGTCGCCAGAACCAGCGATTGAGCCAGTAAGGTGTGTAATGCCATCCGTGTGGGAAAGCGGCCCGGTGTCCTAGATCTGCGCCCTTCATGCCAATGTCTGGCGGGCCAAGGCCACATACAAGTGTTGCGCTTTTAAGCTTCTTGGGAGGAGATCCATACGCGCATGCAAGTGCGTACGGTCCGCCGCCAGATACTCCCTGACCAAATTTAGTATATATCTGGAACGCTCGATCATTTCTTAACATACCACCACAGAGTACTCTTCAATTCCTAAATGTTGCGCAAGACAGTCCAAGTCCTTTGGGTAGTCGAGCAGCTTTCGATCAGGATGTGGTGAGCTCCATCCATAGCCAGGTCTATCAGTGGATATGATTCGGGCGTTCAATTTCAGACCTAGATCATGGAAATATGTTCCTTCCATACGAGACCCAGGTAGGCCATGGATGTAGAAGACGGCCTTTGCCGTTTCGGAGAGCGCACCATATTGTGCATAGCCAAACGTTCGACCGTCAGGCAATGTGATGGTATTCGAGCTGTCATTGTCTAGGCGAAACCGACACTTTCTATCTTGAAGGTGCCATTGTATAGGTGAAGTGATTGGCCTGAAGCCGGGTATAAAATGTAGAAGGCGGATGCATGCTGTGAATGGTAGCGCAAAGGCGTCTTTGAGAAGTCGCAGAAGATACCGGATAAGCTCTGCGGCATGCGACATAGTGAGAAGTTAGGGAAGAGGAGACTCGTAACGACAGCAATGCTCCATCTTACGCATCATTTATACCTCTGACAGCTGTAGGCCTGAAGTATTACACACAAAGAGATGTCGGGGAAAATCGGTAGGAGGTCGGTGAACGGTGGAAGCAGCTGAAAGATCCGACGGATCGGGGTACGTTCTACCCCATTCGTTAATTTACCGAGTACTATACTTAGACACTGCTACTACAGTCATCCTTCATCACCATCTTCATAGTGCTTTTGGGCAATTCTGGTGCTTTGGTGCAATTCTGACTTAGGTCTTTGTTCCTTTCAATTATGTCACATCTTGGTCCTGTGGAAGAGCAGCCGCTGCAGGTTCTCAACAGTCAACTACGACCAATTCATACCGCACTCATGCGAACAATGTCTCCATTTCACGTAATTCGGAAATTTCTCTATCGAATGATATATCAAAAAACTCTGGTCTGACGTGATTCATCATATCATGCAGTGCGACTATGTGATCCGATATTTCCGCATCGGAAATCATCACATAGTGCAAGCACATAGAAGGCAGCAGTGTTACTTGAAGAGGTGAGATCTTGCAGGCTGCGGAGAAAGCTTGTATGGTAGCATTACAAATACTATTCGATGAACTTCTGCGTTTAGAAAGGTGATAGTAAGCATTTTTGCCAACAACCTCCCATTAGCACACAAGCGACCGTTCTGATAACTTACCCATGCATCCCTACGATCAGGGAAAGGATAGGATCTTCCAATTTCTCTTGAGTTCAGTATCGGTAACTATTGAACCCTCGGGTTGGCCAGTCTGTAAATTCCACACCGTTATAGATTGGACTTGCCTAACACTACCACTAGCGTAGCACCGTAGATACTGGGTATATAACTGATCCTTGCCTCTATACTAACACGACTTTTTATTACACTTTTCTGTCTATTGCACACACGAGCTCAGGTTTTGTGGTGAGGTCTACATGGGTCGATTATTCACACTTTCATGAAAGAGTCATTCTTGCAAATGCAGGAAGAGTAGTACAAAGGGCTTCCAAACTCCATCCCAGCGTTGAGCAGAACAGACATTTTACACATTTCAACTCTCGAGATACGGCATTGGCACCTCCCTGAGATATAGGAGTTAGCAGTTTAGATAAAAACAAAGCATCTTATGTTCGTAAAGAAGTCTCGTTCTCCTATCCCTAAATATAGATTGCGTTTTGATAAGTTAGGGGACATTGATGGTAAGTCGTTCAATAGCTTCTCTAGACCGGTCATAATTCCGATACTTGCTAACAAGCGCGTATCTCATCATTACGTGGATTCAAATAGGACATATGAGTATTCATCGAGCATGACAGTATCGCCTTGGGAGGAGTATCGCTACATTTGTCTCGTACTAAGATTGTAGAAGTTAACATGCAACTTCTTATTCACACGACTTCACACAAATACTTTAACATATACTGTCGTTTAGAAAATATTGAAGGAATAAACAACTAAAAGACCTCATAATCTTTACCAGCCAAAGCAAACCGAATTCTGCAGCGCTGAAACCCTACTTGTACGAAACTATCGTAGGAGCGTACAATCAATTGAAAATTGGGAATACACTGACATTCCTATTTTTCTTCTACTCTCGCTACAACAAATCTGCTGTCTTGAATTGATGCACACACGCCTCACTATCTACTAGTTGAAGCTCGAACGTCATAACCGAAGGAAAGGAAAGATGATGTTTTCTATATCCATTCGTCATGATAGATTCAAAAGACTCGATCCCCATGTCTGCGTCTCTGCACTATGAAGTCATAATACAATATCAATAGTGTAAGAGAACCCCACAAACAACCCCCCCAACCCTTCCACCATAATGACCTCAGCGCGCACAAACAAAGACTCAAAAACAGCACGGTTCAATGAGCTCTCTCCTTCCCTCAACTGCACCTCCTCAACCAAAAGCAAAAGCAAGATCCACTAGCTAGATCAAATACATCAGTCCCAAACCCCCAACCAGCGCATGCATCATTTCGCTACAGACCAAAACATCCCTGACACAGGAGAAATGTCGTCATAAGAAACATATATGCATGAAGTGCTTCAAATCAGCAAATTGCAGCATCATAACATCACCGATCATGTTTTTGTTGGGAACTAGACATGACGCTCGGAGAAAACATCTTGTTGGATGTGATCCATGGGTGAAAACCACGGAACGCGGCAGCACTAATTACATGTCGGAGAATATAACGATTGGAGTGGGAGGAAATCACTCCTATAGATGTTAATGTCATGGTACAGCTTCGTCGGTTCCAATGTTTTGTTGTGGTTATGTTGTTGCTTGTGTTGTTAGAAGGGTTGGCGAAGGGCGTTTGTGGAGCTTATGCAGATGGTGATGGAAGGAAGGACCCTGTAAGATATGTCGTATGTAACGACGAACGGTGAAAGTGGCGGCATAGGTGATGGTTGCCAGCGTGCCAGCCTACCAGCCCCTGATGACAGCTATGATAATTACCAATATATGCAAGTACTGGGGAAGATTATAAACATATTATTGTTGATGCGAGCATATATAGCTCAAAGGTAATTCGAACCTATACAAATCCTTGTGGTATAAAGCTATTAGTGACACTGTGAATCCCAAAATGAACGCCTATCCTATCCTGTTCATGTCCCTAAACATTTAATGCCTTGAATGAGATATTCTGGCGTTGTCATACGTGCATGTGTGCTACGTCCTGCATAGCTACCCTAATCCATCAATGATCCTTTGCCATGGATCATTCCCACCACCCTTTTCAAAGTCTAAAGTCTATAACAAGTAGAGGAGAAGAGAAGGTGGAACCTTCGTCCACACAATCAGCACCTCACCGCAGACCACCCGCCAACAGCCTTCCCAAACTCCCATTAGCCATACCAACCTCTGGAATAGGACTTTTCTCGTACAGGATTTCACCTTCGATCGCCCGACTTGTCCGCTCGCATGTCGGCGCTGCCTTGAACGAGTACTTGGGTGGACTGAGCGGTGCCGTCGTCCACGGCGTGACCAAGTCGATACTCCTAGCACCATACGATGAGACGTTGCGCGGTGGTAAAGGCCTAGTCGAAGCAGGCGTGTACGGCATCGAGTAAGAGATAGAGCTAGTGGGTGTGTGGGAGAGGGAGGGTGGTGTCGTAAATATGGCTTGTGAGGTAGATGCGCGGTCGTATCGAGGACGGCGATGTCGCACAGTGGATGTAGTTTCGCCTGAATAGGTTGACGCTTGGAATTGACGGAGGTACCGGGATGCCTCGGATTCGTGCTTGGTAGTCTCGGGCTCGAGTTTGGAGGGTGAAGTCGGAGTGCTGTGGTCCACGGACATGTCGGATAAAGCAAGAGAATTGCGCTTGGAGGAGAGCTGGGTTGGTGAGCGCGGTGGGACGATGTCACGGAAGCGTTCGTCGAAAGGGGGTGTTGGTGGCGGCGAGTAGTCGAAGGGGTACGACAGTTGCTTCTCAGTATCTTTGCGACGGCAGCTATCGTGGATTGTTAGCATTTGAAGTATGACAGGAATAACGATAGTCTTACCTTTCTGAGCAGTAGAGAACCAAGTTGTTTGGAACGATGATCTGTTTCTCGCAGGTTGTGCTGGAGAAATCATTAACTGGGCCGAACACACAACCATGAGAATGAGGGTGACTCACCAAAAATTCAAGAAACTCGATGCCATCGAATCCTCGTCCTCAATATCGCCCTCCTTGTATACGAGCTTCTTGGCGAGACCGTGATGAGAAGACGAACGTTTGAACGAAGAAGCAGGCTTTGAAGGCCGCGTGTGGACCGGCACTGGTCTTTTAGAGTGTGTTGACGGTTGACGGGAATGGTTCGTTGCCATTGCAAGGGGTTGGAAAGACGGTGAGTTTTAAACGCTCAATTGATAGAAGCAAGGCACCGTGCGCTGTGAAATGGACGGTGTGCCCTGCGAGTCACGGATTACAAGCCGGCGGCCGTAAAGAATAGATAGATAGCACGCAGCACAAAGTGTGGGAATGAAGAGGCGGTGACACAGCCGCAATGTTACTTTGAAGGCTGGAAGCCGATATGACGACGTAGTGGGCTTTGTTTGAGCAACTCTTATCGCGATCCCCTGCACTCGATACAGTTAGCCAGGGACAATGGCGCCATTGATCTATCTTGAGCCATGGAAATCAATATTGTGACTAGCATAGCAACGCGACGGAACAATCCGTTGGCGTGCCATCAACAATGAAGGACGGGCAATCTACGTCTGACAATGCGGCGGGTGGACCTACGATTGATAGGGGAACGACACTGAAAAAAGGCTAGGGCAGCAATAAACTCTGATCAATCGACGTCGAACACAACCGTATCTACTCCGTAGGCCCGCTGTGATCGGAGTCAGGGATCGCGGGATCGATAAGAGCTGAGGTGCCGAGAGTTGATATCAGGGGAGAGCCGAGTGTTTCCTGTGCGCCTGCGGCTCGCTGCGGCTGTCTGCGTACGAATATCAGCAAATGCCACAGATGAAAGACACAACAACCGCTGCGTGGCCGATTCGGTGGACATACCCTGAGCAATAGGTGTAGATGAAAACCCTCGGTTCGGACAAGCTGCCGGAAGTCGGTAGAGAGTCACAGAGTGAAGAGGAACGTGTGGAGGGTGAAGAGAAGTCTGGAATATATGAGCAGTGTTGAGTGAGGACGATTTGTTGTGCTGTGGTGAATTTGGATCAGAATTGCGAGCTATAACGTGATAGCCCTCGTTGATCACAACAGCGATGGCTAATGGTCGCTGGCCTCATTGACTCTTATACATTGCAATGCACCCACCCCCACCCGCATGCTCGTACGGAGTACCTAGCAACGGACTAGACTTCTCGGTTTGGTATCCAGCCAATTTGTGGGTGCTCTCGATGCAGCAGGCTCCACGTTTGCCGGAACACTCCGCTGGCTTGCGTTCGTTGCTAGCCATTCCCGCCATCACGGTGTTTCGCATATTGCTCTAAACACCAACGAATCAACACCGTCGTGCCGGCATGGGATTCTTGCCAGTGAACAAGCATTTGACAAGCGTCCCACGATTAAAGAACACAGACCTTGATTTTACGTGTCTCAGCAAACTATACTTTTGTGCTGAACTTGGACACTTGCATGTACAACCGACCCACTGGACTTTCGTCATAGAAGGAGTCGTGGGTTGTTGTGGGAGGACTACGTTTCTTCATGCATCCTGATTTGAAAAGGGCTCATTAACGTAAACACCGCTAAAGCAGCCAGAGAATGCACTCGATTGCTGCTTTCTCCGTTAGTGGACCAGCACAATAGGTCCACCTTGACAGCTGCGATGATGCGATTCGGGTGTGAACACTGTTGCCTGAGAAATCTCGATCTGCAGTAGTGAATCAAGGCAGAGCTCCAGTTTTCTATTTAATTGACCAGTGATGGAATATTTAGCCATTCCCTCCCTGTGTGTGGGGAGTTTTCATTGCCTCGTATTCGACAAAATATTTTCTTCTCGCATAAGTCTGAAACTTATTATTTATTTAGCATCGCAACGGGGGCGTCGCGATCGGCCTTGACACGTGTTGGTCGAATGGCTGCTCCGAAATGCCTCCTTTGCGAGACGCCTATAGGGCGAATGGACTCTCGGCTCGCTGCGGACGAGTTATTTCCCAGATATTGATCAGGATCGATGTCGGATAGAATGGCCCATCCTGGCGTTGCTCAGGACACGGTGAGAAGTCCACCAGGTTTAAACTGAAGCGGTTTCGTCCTACCCCATAGAAAATCAGCAACAGCTGGGCGGGTGTCGCACACTCCGAAATCAAGTATGGGGATACCCACTACATGCGTTGAGAAAGGTCTCGAACGTTTTTTCGTTGCGAATTGTAGCAGCTATGAACACTTGCAAAGATGAGTTCAGCTCGAATAACTCCCTCAGTGAGGAGACGAGGGCCGGAATGACGCTTTTGTCATAAGTCTGTAACAATGTTCATCAAGTGGCCCTCGGCAGTACTTATATGTGGATAGCTTACGACGTCAGCACCTAACGCAACATCCGGAACTTCCATTCCATAGTCTTCTGTAAAAGTAGTTGCGTAGAGCGGCCAACCCCACCGTAGGGCAGCAGTTCGAACGGCTGTATGGGTCAGATTGTCAAGATCGACTCCGTTGAGAAAGCTGTTAGTCTTGATCGCGTCCACCACTGCTTCATCGCCATCCGTGGCAACAACGCCGGAGGCTTCCAGATGCTTTGCGCAAAGTATTGAAAGCATGCCCGTTCCAGCTCCAAGTTCAAAAACATGTTTCCCACGAATCAGGTTCTGCCCACTTTTCGAACATAGGAAAGCTCCAAAGTGTAAAGCAGCCTCCCATGTTCGCAGTCCAGTGGTTCCAGATGATGAAATGACCGCACGGGATTCAAGAAGGGTAACACCTTTTCCCCCGGCGTGATTCTCTTTATTATCTGAAGACGTAGAGAAGGCGTACGTCACGTATGCTTTCTGCTGCGCAGATTCAGACTCCGAGGGCACACCTAAGGCTAGCAGTGACGAAAGCGCAGCCATGAGATCATCGGATAGTTCCTATTATATGGAAGAGACCTTGTTAGTCAAGTGGAAAGGCAGAAGGCTTATCATAAACATGTACAATAAGGATTGGATATCGTGCGCAACTTGCGAATGAAGCAGTGAAAAGTTCAAGAGGCGATTGAGAGAGCGCGAAGGAGAAGGAAAGCGTACATCCTCCTCGGGGTCGTCAATAGCCCGCTCCAATTTGGAAATGAGAAGCTTCAGCACTCTCAGTCGATAACGCTCTGGTGGTAGGGTGGGTAAGCTGTCGGAATCGAATAAATGATGGTAGAGCCACGATTGTACGTTAGCCTGTTTGAGAAGTTGGTCTTCCGGCCATCTCAACTGCTGTACATCCACAAGCTGGAAGTACTGGCGGCGCAACAACAATAGACCAGACTGGATGAACGGCTCCATAGAGATTGTTCAGAAAGTTGAGGAAAATACTGAGAAGTGGCTACGCGCTCGGACCAGTTGGTGGGTAAGTGCAGCGGTTTGTTGAATGTTCACTTCTCACTTGTCTGGTGTTATAGTTATGCATGGGCATAAAATTCGCGTTCAAAAAATCCTGAGCGTACATGTAACGTGGTTTCTGGTCCCTCGCCTATACACAACTGAAATAATTCGGACAGAAGATACATGTAGCTAGACACCTAGAGTGCTAGAATAGATAGTGTCATGGTGGTTGGGACGACCCAAGTGGGCTTACCTAATTCGGCCCCTCTGCCAAGACCTTAGCGAGCACAATCGAAAATTACCACGATCTCTCACTCCAGCCAACGTCGACGATATCCTGCGACAACAGAACACCACCACATCCGACACCCCGAGCAGGATCGACTAACTTCGGTACGCTATACGCATCATCACGACCGCATTTCTGTCGAATTGTGGCTCTAACGGTACACAGATCACCACAGCTCGTCCTCCACCATGGCTGATTCCCAGGTCACCCTGCGCACGCGCAAATTTATCCGCAACCCCCTTCTCGGTCGTCGCCAGATGGTCGTGTAAGTGCAGGCATACAATTATATTGGGGAAACAGAAGGGCATGAGTCTGACCGGAAACCAGCGATATCCTCCACCCGAACCGCGCCAATGTCTCCAAGGACGAACTCCGCGGCAAGCTCGGCGAGCTTTACAAGGCGAAGAAGGATGACATCTCTGTCTTCGGCTTGAAGACACACTATGGTGGTGGAAAGACCACTGGTTTCGCTCTCATCTACGACAGCTCCGAAGCCATGAAGAAGTTCGAACCTCACTACAGGCTCGTACGGTACGGCCAGGCTTCCAAGATTGAGAAGGCAAGCAGGCAGCAGCGTACGTTTCCCACAGACAATGCTCCAACACTTGAGCAGAGGATGGCATATTATGGAAATGGAGAGGGAGTGCTGACAATGATGCAGGCAAGCAACGCAAGAACAGGTCGAAGACATTCCGGGGCACAGCCAAGACCAAGGGCTCCTCGAAGAAGGACAAGAAATAAGCGGGTGCGCAGTAACGGCGGCGGTCGGGGCGGATTCGGTTGTCTGGTTCAAGTGGTTCACGTTCACCATGGACTTGGAGTTGCAGCGGGCATTACCATCGTGTACATTTACGAGGAATGCCTAAAAACTCTTGCACTGGTCGGGCAAGATGGATGGGCGTTTGAGATCTCATAAGTCGGTCAGCTAACCATCAATGCATATCACGGACCTTTCCATTTTGCAATCGTCGTCTTCGTCTTGGATTCGCCACCCACCCCCAGGCACAAACGCCGAACACGTGCTACATACACAACACTTGTCAAAGCAAAGTCAGGAACGGCCGCTTCTTGGTGATGTATCGGAATGTGCGATAATCTGTTTTCGATACTGTGAAAGCTCACAGTATAGTATGCCGGCCATAAACGCGACCGTCATTGAGAAACCAACAACAGTGCACTGTCCCAGCCCAGGCCTTCTACGCTACATACCCAAATCCCCGTAGACGCCTTCACGCCGTATACATCGCACTCCACCCAATCCCAACCCAACCCATCGTAACCACCTTATTATCATCACCACCGCCCCATCCCCCCGCCCCTCGCTTGATCCCCTCAGCCCAGACGCCCCCAAACACCAAACATCAAACACTCCGTCCCTTGTCTGCATGCACCCCATTTCGTTCCAAGATATTCATTGTCCACGTTTCCCATTCACCGTTCGCCTAGCTGCACCAAGCGGAGCAGCTGACGGACGCCTGCCGTGTGCATGTCTACATGTGCATGTGCATGCGTGCCCCCATGATCCTACACGTACGTGCATGATCGGGAAATATCCCCGAGTCGCTGCAATGGGCCACGTTGGGATATGTACCTAGTATCCACATCTGATTGTACACGTGCGGTGTAGATGGTGTATATATACAATACAGACCCGCCGCCTCTTCCTCTTTGTAGAGGAAAACATGGACGATGTCGCTTTGGAATTGCTTGCGGATTCGTCTACATGATGACGATGACGATGATGATGACGATGACGACGATGATGGAAATAACACTAAAGGTACCGAAAGACGCAATGGTGATGAAGCTTTTTTAAATTTTTTTTTAGGTGATATTTATTGGTTGGGTGTGTGTGATGTAGGTAGGTTACAGGGGGAAATTTGCATGCGGGTTCTTTTCTTATGTATGTTGAGGAGGAAAGGGAGGTGGAGGAGGAGCTGGTATGCTTCCTTCTGCCTTGATAGGTTGTGTAGCACCGCTGTTAACAGCTGTAGGCGTGGGGGTAGCAACAGGTGGTTGTTGTTGTTGTTGTTGTTGTGGTTTTGGTTGCGATGCTGCGCCCGCGTCTACTTTCGAATCTTGCGCCTGTGTCTGTACCGACGTCTGTGTTATTGGCTGCGCCGCCGCACTCTTCGGCACATCCCTTTGCATCTCTAAAAATCGCTTTGGTACTCCCCTCACTGGAGGCATGCCTGAAAAGCCCTTACCCATGCCCTCCATCGGCTTTGCCCTTCCCCCTACATAACACCCCGCCTCACCACACCAGACGAATCCACCACCCACAACACCTCTGAGCACACCAAACGCCCTACTGTCCCGATATGCTATTCCAGTCTCTGGGTCTCTGTACCTTGCCTCTTGATTACTGACTGCGCAGAGCTCCTTACGCGGCTTCGCGAGCGCCTCTTTTTCCTTCTTGGTCTTGGGAGCGTTAACTATAGAGTTTACAAAGGTTGTAGCGTCGGCTTGCGACCAGGAAAATAGGACAGCAGAAAGTTGTATTAGCGCCGTGCGGTCCTTGTCTTTGAGAAGCGAGGCCGAGGTTTTGAGGCGTGTGGATGTTGGTGGCATGGCTTCAAGGTTGGGGAATGATGATAGTATTAGAAGATTGCGCAGAGCACGCTGTATCACCTTTCGTTTTGGTGGCGAGGGTGGAGGCGGAGGCGGAGGGGGGGGCTTTTGAAACTGGGAGAGGTCGGCAGGATGAAAAGTACTATTTGATAAGAGAAGCGGGTCATTTACTGAGGAATGCGCTTGTGAAAATGGGGAGTTGAAGAGGAAAGGGTTTGGTAGGAGCTCGGGTTGTGATTCTTGGAATGGTGCTGATTGCTGTGAGGGAGGCTGCTCTGGAGGGTCTTGCGCGTACTGCTCCACGCCAAATAGTAATGAGTCGGTATCTTTAGGTGGCTCATACATGATGCTATTCGCATACTCCATTGAATGTGAGGTTGTAGTGACGTGTTCCACCGGGCCTTGCGAGGTGGGTACAGCTTGTTGTGAGTCAGACAGGAGCGGCGGTTGCTGCGGGCCCG
Source organism: Helminthosporium solani (assembly GCA_022560085.1). Lineage (NCBI taxonomy): Eukaryota > Fungi > Ascomycota > Dothideomycetes > Pleosporales > Massarinaceae > Helminthosporium > Helminthosporium solani. Next base: position 15,265 of record JAFISD010000195.1, read on the forward strand.
TCGTCGTTGTAGGGGTTTGGCTTTGATCGACGACACTGTTGACCTGCAGAGTAGAGTCGACTATCATCGCATCGTCAGTACCAGATTGAGTAGCTTGTGGACTTGGAGCAAGAATCTCCCTGTTCAACTTCTCGTCCAAGCTCTCTATGCTGGGGGCATCTTTCCCCGTGTGTTTGAGCTTATCGTCGACCCAGATGGCAGGCCCACTGTAATAGCGAATAAATGGGCCGTCAATCTGGCGGTTTTTGAGGGCTTCGATTTTGGCTTGCCTTTCAGCTGCCCTTAGCTCCTCTTCTGCTTCCCACCGATGTAAGCTCTTGCTGTTCTGCCTCTCCACCCGGGCAGCCTCAGCCAAACGCTCTGCCTGGGTCAGAGGCTTCGGCCGGTCCTTTGCTTTACGCGCCTCCGCGGCCTTCATCATGCTCAGCGTGTCATCTCGCCGCTTGTCCTTCTCCTTGAGTTTTGCTAGGGTGCTCTCCTTGTTGGCCACAGTCTGGCGGCGTGTCGAGGTTCGGATGGGACCATCCTCCTCAGTGGGAATCCAGGACGCTCTCTCCGACTTCTTCTTCGGTCGGGGCGCGGGCGCAGGCGACTCGGTAGAAGAGGGGACGTCGAGCCTGACTCTTTTCCGCGCAGCAGCGGCAAAGCGAGCTGTGAAAGGATTGGTCGCAGGTTTGCGCTTCTTGATGCGTTCCTGACGTTCTGCTTTGCGCAGCTCCCTCTCCCCCGCGTCCTCGTCCTCGCCCCCATCGTCCTCGTCCGACGAAGACGAGTCTAGATTGAAGTCATCCTGGTCAAGTGCCTCGTCACCCACAAAATCCTCTTCGTTTGGGGCCTCCTCCCACTCCTCTCCCCATTGTTCTTCTTGGGCAGCCTCGGCAATCAGCGTTGACATGCGATTGCCTGCGTTTGATCTCCGCGGGCGCGAAACGACCATCAGGTCCGTAGGCGCGTCGGGCTCGCTGTCAGTCTCCGATGCCGACGCCGACGCCGACTGCTCGTCCTCAAGCATTGACTGGGGCTCATCGCCATCCATGGCGTCTGCGCGGTTGGGCCTGGTGGGGTGGGGGAAGGGAGAGGAAACGATGGCGGCAGTTGAAGGAATACCGGGGCACTGCAGCGAACAGCAACCGTGGCGTGCAAGGTATGGAGACGCTATATTGTAGAGTGTTTACTCGGGGGGCAAGTGTATGCGCACGCGTCGATGAATCAATACCTAGGTAGATATCAAGCTTCAGGGTTCCCAGCGTGCCAGCGTGCCAGCTCCAGTCCAGCGCCGTGTCTACACTTCGTAATTGACGAATATGTAAGCAAGAGAGCACCGTACCTGAGGCTCGCTTCGCCGCGTGCGGGAGAACGACGACAGACAGCGTCAAGGGTTGCAGTCGGCTTTCCAGAATGCTTCCATGAGGAAAGGTTCGTTTATGCGGACAGGGCAGATGGGCGAGCTATGAGAGTGACAGGCGTGTTTCACGCCACGAATGCGGCCACACCACCGTGGGCTGGATGTGAGGCGGTTGCTAATAAATAAATTTTCTGGCTTGGCCAACTCACGGACACTCTGCACAGGGAGCGCGCGCTGTGAAGCCGACGAAGGCGAGGACGAGGACGAGGATGAGGGCGCGCTGGAGATCTGCCAAGCCCACAGGAATCCTGCCCCATATGAAACGTAGCGTCTGTGTCCGATAGAGAGAGCGCGCGGACGTCTTCCGCATTGAATGTTGTTCGACTCTTACGGAGGAGTAGTAGACGAGTAATTCGATGGGTAGAGGAGAGGAGTGCTCGGTACATGCTACGTATCTACATAGATATCTAGAGACGAGGGAGAAGGGGGGCAGAAGGAGGAAGGGGGGCCATGAGGCCTCCTGTCCATATGATGCACCGCTACTATCGAGTATCCACAGCTCCTCGAGCAGCACTTCTGGAAGCAAAGGGTATATGCTTGCGAGTCGTTCGAGAATGATGATGGCATTGCTGGTTGCAGCATAATGCTCGGTGCTCTCCATGGCAGTCTCCGTGTCTCCGTACTGTACCGCGTGATACAGTTGATGTCTACCATCTATCTTTGTACATCTCCTACTATTACTCCGTCCACGCAATTGCAACTAGATACACTCACCACGTCCAGGCCCAGCAGCAGCACCACCACCACCACCACCAAAGCCATGCCGCCAGCCTATGCATGCAAAAGTCTCCCAAGTCTAGTGACACGCAGCCAATGGCAGTCCAGGCCCGCGTCAGACGAACAGATGGCCTCCTTCAGGCTTCGACGCGCCTCCTCCAGAGTTTCAGAATCGTGATTGCGGAAGCCAAGGACAGCCCTCGTTATTGCTGTCTGGCCAGTAGCACGCACCTGGGCCCCTATTGCAAGCACTGCGGGCTGCTGAGCATCTCGTCCGCCGAACACACATATCAGCTGCTGCGCCGACGGCCCCCTGCTGCGACGTCTCGCACCATCCCATCCCCTCCTCTCCCCATTGCTGCTTGCTGCCAAAATCGCGCTGGTGGTGAATGTGGTCTATGTCGCGCACGTTTTGCCAGTCCGATTTTGGCGCTAGCGAGAGATCCACCAACCTCTAAACCACACCTCGCATCTGCACACCCTCCCGCACTCCCTTTCCCGCGCTCCTACTTCCCTTCCTTCCCATCTGTCTCCCTCTGTCCGGTATCTCGAACCGTCTCTCCATGAGCGAAGGTGTCTAATCGTGCATTTGCTTAATCTCCTTTCCCTTCTCCAGACTGCCGCTGTTCCCCCTCCCCCCCCAGGTGGCTTGTCTATTCACCAGTCCGAAGTGCTTGTACCTTAATCCGTACTCCCCGCAGCCCTGAGCTTGCTCCGGCACCTGTGTCTGCAACGCCTCTCGCACTCGTACACGCACATCGAACTGCCCCAGTTCTCGTCATTCCTTGATCGGCTCGAACGCCTGCGTTGAACGCTCTGCTCGCCGTCAAACGCCGCGTCCCGACCCTCGCACTTCTTCAACCAGCTTTAGCTCTCGCCTGCGCCCCGACATTGCACACACAGCCGAGCCCGGCCCGCTCGCATCAAGTTCCCTGCCTTACACTCCTTTGGCCGGTACCAATATACCTTTCTGCCATCGTCTTGGTTCTCATACACTAGAGTCCCACCACCCATTGACGCCCACTCACCGTAGCTACCACGACAGGGTCCGTAATTCCTAATGGCTCCCGCTACACGCCCGGAGCACCATATCAATCTCAACTACATCCCCCAGCTCACTTCGCAGGCGCCTCCGTCGGCCTCTTCCACCACCTCCACGTCGCCCGCCGAGCCACCCACCTCTGGAGGCTCGCTTCGCTTCCCCATGTCAACTTCCAACTCGTCGAGTTCGCTGGCTAGTGCCGCTGCGGGCGCGAGGCTTGGTGCAGGCTCGCCATCGCATGAATTTGGTGGGAGGCTATATTCTAAACGGTTTGTCGCACCCTGAAACAGGCACCTTGTTTGGAAGCCGGCTAACGTTCGATAAAAGAGCGCGCGAGATCCAAGCTCAAGAAGGGCTGACTCCACAAATGTGGGGACCTCCCACGAGCGGCAACTCCACGCCTCTGCGCGAGACCATTCCAGAGTCACCCAGCGGGGATAGCTTCCCAGACTTCAACCAAGCCATGCCGGAGACCGCGTCAGCTGGGCAGACATCTACTCGTCGTGCCCGCGCTGGCACGCTGCCCTCACGCTTCTCGCCATCGGCAGCACCACCAGGCCTGTTGTCTGCTTCGAACCTCCTCCCCAAGACATCTCGTCCCACCCCGTCGACAAGCCCCTTCAAGCCAGGCCCAGCTACCCCCACCGACAGTCGTGGCTTTATCGATCCAGGCTCTGCCGCCGCAAAATCTGCCCTCCTCTCCCGCCTGCGAGCCGGCTCCATGCCCCAACGTCCGGGCTTCCTTCCGCCTGCTGCCTCCCCCTTTGGCAACTCCATCTTCTCTTCCGGCTGGGCCAGCAACCGTGACCGGAGCAGCACCCTTCAAAGTATTGCATCCCAGCCATCCAATGGCCCTGGCTCGCCCGTGTCGTCCTTCTCTCGCGACTCCCTTGCCGATACGGATGTGAGAACGCTCGATTATCTTGGTCTTGTCGATACTCCTCAGCCTGCCCGGGCCACACTTGCCCCGTCCGACATCGAGCTCCTTCTCGAGGGCCAACGGAACACATTCGTCCAGAACTCGGCTGCTGCAGCTAATCGCTTCCGCTCTTATTCTGTCAATGCCAAAGAGAAGTATGCCGACGACGAAGATGACCTTGACCAGCCAGGCTACGGAAACTACAGCGGTACCATGACCCCAGCCGACGCCGCTAGTGCATATGCCATTCACGAGGCTGTTCGACAGCATAATCTCGAGGTTCAAGCTTTTGCAAACTTTGCAAGTGCTACACGTCCCCGTGCCCGCACTGCTGGTGTGCTTGACTCGCCCTCTCAACGCATGATGCGTAACTATCTCCCCACCTCGTCCCGTCTTGACAACAGCCTCAATGTTGCTGACCTTACCGAGGATGCGGAGTATAACCTTACCGAGGCCGTCAAGAACCTCCAGCTCGGCGGTAAGCCAAGCCCCAACCTCGGGGACGACACTCTTGAAGGACCTACTCGTGCTTTGTGGCTCGGCAACATCCCTTCATCCACCACTGTTTCATCCTTGAACGTCATTTTCAGCGCCTACGGCCCGATTGAGTCTGCCCGTGTTTTGACTCACAAGAACTGTGGTTTCGTCAACTTTGAGAACCTCGAGAGTGCGACCCAAGCCAAGTCACAACTCAATGGCAAAGAAATCTTCCCCGGCGCAGGTCCTGTGCGTATCGGATTCGCAAAGGTTCCATCTGCTGCTGCTACACCGGGTAATAATGGCCTCTTTCCTTCGCCAAGCCCAGATCCACATGCCAAACCTCAGGCAGAAGGCGCAAATTTGTCTCCAGGCAATGCGAAGACGAACGGTGCCAGGTCTGAGAGTGCGACTGCCCCTCTCACTACCCCTGAGCTTACCGACATCCGCGGCGACATCGTCCAGATCGTAAAAGATTTGGGTGCAACCGATGATGAGCAGCTGAGGATCTCTGGTCAGGTTGACCAGGCCATCCAATTCAGCGCCTACCTCACCGATATCCCACCCGTTGAGGAGCCCAGCCATACTCGTGTCCATGACGCCCCACGTCTACGTGAAATTCGCAAGCGCATCGACAACAATTCATGCTCCCAGCCTGAGATTGAGGAGATTGCCATGAACATGCTGCCTGAGATCGCTGAATTATCGTCCGATTACCTTGGCAACACCGTTGTGCAGAAGCTCTTCGAATACTGCTCTGAGCCTACCAAGGAGGCTATGTTGCGAGAAATTGCGCCTCACCTGGCTAAAATTGGTATTCACAAGAACGGCACCTGGGCTGCGCAGAAGATTATCGATGTGGCCCGATCTCCGACACTGCAGAGGATGATTGTCGACGCTCTTCGACCATTTGCAGTAACACTCTTCCTCGACCAGTTCGGCAACTACGTCATGCAAGGATGCCTACGATACTCGTCTCCTCTCAATAACTTCATCTTTGATGCAATGCTGAGCCGTCTGTGGGATCTTGCCCAAGGCCGTTTCGGTGCCCGAGCAATGCGAGCTTGTTTGGAGAGTCACTACGCTACCAAAGACCAACAGCGCATGGTTGCGGCTGCGATCGCTCTACACAGCGTTCAATTGGCGACGAATGCCAACGGAGCTTTACTTCTGACCTGGTTCCTTGACACATGCACCTTCCCTAGGAGGCGCACCGTCTTGGCACCTCGTCTCGTTCCCCACATTGTGCATCTCTGCACTCACAAGGTTACCTACCTCACGGTCCTCAAGATTATCAACCAGCGAAACGAACCTGAGGCCCGTGATACCATTCTTCAGGCGCTTTTCTTCTCTCACAATGACCAGGTCCTGGAGGATATCCTGGTTGATCAAAACTGCGGCGCTACCTTGATTTTCAAGGTACTCACGACCCCTTTCTTCGACGAGAAGATTCGCGCCGATGTAGTGCAAAACGTTCGCAACGTTCTACTTCGCATCAAAGCTCAACCTGCACAGGGATACAAGCGACTCATGGACGAGGTTAACCTCTCAACCCGTGGCGGACCTGGACATCGTGAACATTCCCAGACCCGACCTGCTACTTCCAGGGACAGCCCAGCAGGCTCTAACGCTGAGCTCAGACCCTTTTACCCTGGTGTCGCGCCCGCTGGATTTGATCCCGTTGCTCTTCAGCGCACGGCAAGCATGGAATCGAATGGGTTTGAGCAATACGGCATGGGTGTGAGCGCGCCCATGTACATGCCCAATATACCAGCAATGTCAGGTCCCCAACAACTTCAATACCAGCAGCTGCTCGCTGCCTCGAGGCCCGGTCCATACTACCCGCAGGTAAATGGATTTCAGCCGCCTGTCTCCGGTGTTGATGTATTCCGCAACATGGCTCCTGTCCCAGCTCCTGGTTTCAACGGCTCGCCAATGCTTCAGCCTGCCGCCATGCCTCAGGGTATGAACCCCGTCATGAACAATCAGATGTATCCATATGGAATGTATGTTCCGCAACAACAGCAGCAGCAGCAGCAGCAACAGGTCGCTGGAGGCAATCAGCGACGTGGAAGGGTAAGCTTATCCTCCTCTATTACACGGTTACAAAGCTAATTTTGGAATAGAGGTAGATTCTTTTCTCTGCATAGGGGAATGTAGATTGACCTGTGATTCTCGCATTCCCAGGGTGTTTAGGTGTTGATAAGGCGCGCAGCACTATCTTCTGTACATGATTGTCCAGGCAGTAGTATCGCTTGTTCATTGCATTTCTTCGGCTGTGGGGCCGGTTCGACGATATACAAAAGCCCACGCCACATTATATCCATCTCGTCTCCTTGTGGCCTTCCTATTCTCGGTGTACCCGCACCAGAGAGAAGGGAGCCGGACTACCTTGCAACTCTCACATTCACGACTTGCATGTTATTTTCTTTATTGTTCTCTTAACTGACTGTAGCCACCAAAGGCACTCTCGCTGCCGTGTCGACTATGATACGGAGGTCTTGTAAGGTCTTCCGACACGCTATTCCATCCAACCTTTCTTGTATCTTACTTCAGTCCTTCGTGGGCTCCTAGATGCCAGAACTGTCATTTGCGCACAGCTGGTTGATGTGATGCGAGCGATATGTACACCCGTTAGGGTCTTATCTCAGAGACGAGTTGTAGGACCATTCTTTGTGGTGCTCTTTCCAACCCATTGTTTTCCATTAAAGAGGGAGGGCAAAGGAACCCAGATGGATATAAAGAGATGAACGAGCTGACATGGTGCAAAAGTCGAACATGGCATGTGGTGATCTTTCGGGGATTTGGAGTTTTTTCATTTGTGAGGCGATACACTGTTTGTGCAGTTCTCTTTTTTTTTCGTAGGATGGCATAGAATGGCAATGTTATTAGTTGACGGTTCTGACCCCGCCGGGTACGGAATTGCTCCAATGATTTGGACTGTCTTTGATTCTATCCTGACGTGACACTAGCTACGAATCGTGTTGAATGCTTTTTTCGGATAATTACATTGGAAATGTGTAGTGCGCCGCAGATGCATGAGATCATGTACTTCGTCAAGGAGCATAGACGAAGACTATTGCGCCAAGTGTGGTCACGTGTGTCAACAAATGCAGGTGGTGGATCTTTGAGCTGTCGGACGTCCCAACCAAAGTTTCGCTGACCCTCATCACCTCTCACCTCTCCACCCCCGTCCCACCCACTCATCCCCTTTCCTCCTTTCTCTTCTTCCGGTCAATTGACAATGCTTTCGAGGACGATCCGACGGAGCATTGGCTCGCCTCTACGGCGCCAGACCTTTGCTCCGGTTGCAGCTCGCAATGCGTGGAGGAGCGTCACCACCGACGCTGCATCCTCTCACGCCGACAAGGAGGCCGTACCCAAGGAGGACGATGCTCCCTTTGAGGTCCGCCTCTCCGATGAGAGCTTCGAGGTAGGTGCAGTCCGACGACAGATGAGGAGCAGGAACGAAATTAAGAATGAAATGTCAGACCTATGAGCTGGACCCGCCGTCCTACACACTCGACACCACCAAGGCCGAGCTGAAGCAGATGTACTACGACATGGTTGCTACGCGGTACGGAAACTCCTTACTAATTATATTTGTCTCGGATCATAGTCACTAATCCTCATCAATGTTAAACAGACGCATGGAAATGGCGGCCGACAGGCTCTACAAAGAGAAGAAGATTCGCGGTTTCTGTCATTTGTCCACTGGCCAGGAAGCCGTTGCTACCGGTATCGAACACGCGCTCGACCGGTCCGACCATCTTATCACGGCCTACCGATGCCACGGCTACGCCATGATGCGCGGAGGAACCGTCAAGTCGATTATCGGCGAGCTGCTCGGCCGGAGAGAGGGTATCGCGTACGGAAAGGGTGGTTCCATGCACATGTTTGCTCCTGGATTCTATGGCGGCAACGGTATCGTCGGTGCGCAGGTTCCCGTCGGTGCCGGGATTGCATTTGCCCAGCAGTACGAGAACAAGAAGAATGTCACTATTGCCCTCTATGGTGATGGCGCATCGAATCAGGGACAGGTTTTCGAGGCTTACAACATGGCTAAGCTGTGGAACCTGCCTGTTATCTTCGGCTGCGAGAGTACGTTATTGAGTTTGTGGCGATGGTAATCATGCTGACCTGGTATCAGACAACAAGTATGGAATGGGTACCGCTGCTAACCGCTCCTCTGCTCTTACCGACTACTATAAGCGCGGACAGTACATTCCCGGTCTGAAGATTAATGGCATGGACGTTCTCGCCGTCAAGGCTGCCACAAAGTTCGGAAAGGAATGGGCTGCTGCCGGCAAGGGGCCGCTCGTATACGAGTTCGTCACGTACCGATATGGAGGACACTCCATGTCCGACCCTGGAACCACATACCGAGTAAGCCAATTTGTCCTTCTTATATTGCTACTACATCCCAAGATGGTGACTGACACACATTATAGACTCGTGAGGAAATCCAGCGCATGCGCAGCACCAACGACCCTATCGCCGGACTCAAGCAGAAGCTCCTTGACTGGGGGGTCACTTCAGAAGAGGAGCTCAAGTCTATCGACAAGGACGCGCGTGCCAAGGTTGACGCCGAGGTTGCCGAGGCCGAGAAGATGGCCGCTCCTGATGCGACACCGCAGGTGTTGTTTGAGGACATTTACGTGAGGGGCAGTGAGCCCGAGTTCTTGAGGGGAAGGATCCCCGAGGAGAACTTTTACTATAGTGAGGCTGATATGGGGAAGCAGAAGCCTGCCGTTGCGAGGACATAGATTGTTGATGGGGGTGGGTTGAGTATAGATGGAAAGCAGTGATTGTAATTCTATATGTGTGGTCTATGCGGACTTTTGGGAATCCATGGATTAAATGCTCGGCCTGATTTCGTGTGGTCTATTCCAGTCCTCGGGCCGGCACGCGAGGGGTATTGTATCAAGTTCATCCTCCTGTTCGTGCAAACATTGTTGGGCGAAATAGATTCTTCTTTCCTGTGCAAGCATTAGATCAGAGCTACTGTTTTTATTACTTTGCATTCACGAAAGATTCCACGACATGTGCAATGTCACCAATCGAAGAAAGTGATGTTGTCAAGCGTCCATTGCTCATCAATCTAGGTTTGTTAGTTGTGGGCAAGAGGGAGGCGGTATGATCCGAATTAGGAGGTTAGAGACGGGAGTGACGGGAGGATAGTTTTCCACTGTAATATATATGTTATTCAGGAAAGAATTGAAAATAGCAATGCGAAAGTCGGATGCTTCGATAGATACAACGGAGTGATGCTGCTGATTGGTGGCATCCCATCCCAAAGTGATGAAATCATGAACCTTTTACGGAAGCCCATTGTTCGCAGACACGCAACTACTTTTACACTATCCATCTCTTCGCGACATCACCACCACACGACGCACAACATGTCGTCCAACTACACTTGTAGAACGTGTTCACGTGCACTATCGCGGCCTCCATCTACAATTCTTCGAGTAAGTCTACCAGGCTACCACCCACTGTCCCCGCTAATCATCTCAGGTCTCGTCGCGCAAACCTCCCTCTTACATCCGCTCCCTCTCCACCTCCTCCGCAACCCTCTACCATGCAACCCAGTCTCTTCGCGCAATTGCCCCCTCAAAGCCTCCGCCCCCTGCGCCGCCCAAAGAGTCACTCGATGGCGGCAAAGGGCTGAGATACAAATCCAATCTACCCGCGATGGCAGGGTTAGCAGCTAAAATCCGCGAAAAGGCCCCGCTGGTTACTGAGACGTATGTCGCATACGGTGCGACGCAGGAATTGGTGAAAGAATGTGCCCGCCCGGGGGACTACACAATACCGCAGAGCCAAGAGAAAGGTGCAGAGATTCCGCGGGATGAGACGGGCGCGCATTTGGGGGTGGGAACGGGGTGGTGGTACGAGAGTATGTATAAAAGTTCCATTCGACCTATGTATTGAAGAGAAAGGGCGAGGATAGGAGACGGGAACGATAATCATGCTAACAATATTGTGCAGCGCTCGGTCTTCAGCCGACATTCGTCAACTGGGCCCAAATCACCTTTATACATATGTACCTCCTACAAGTTCGCTTTCGCATGTTTCCTTCGACACACGCATCAGTCTGGATTCAGCATCTCACCAATCACGCTTTCTACGCCGCCGAAGATCGTCTCGTAGTTTGGCATCAACTCAATTCCAACTCGCTGCGCCAAAAGTACCTCAAAGACATGTTTTCGCAATGGCGTGCTGTCTTACTCTCCTATGACGAGGGGCTAGTCAAGGGCGACGCGGTGCTTGCTGCGGCCCTTTGGAGGAATGTACTTGGTGGCCGGGAGGATGTAGATTTCGAGAAGTTGGCACAGGTTGTAGGGTATATGAGGAGAGAACTCGCACGGCTAGACAAAGCAGGTGACAACGAGGTTGCGGATGGACAGTGGAAGTTCAAGGGGGATCCGGGAACGTGAGCGGGAAGCATTTGGGTTGACAAGTCAGGTGGACATTGATGTTAAACGCCGAAAATGTGTACATCTACCATGTATAGTATGTTCAGAAGATGTGTAATGATAGCATTGTATTCTGTATCACCATTTCCTTGACCAATTTGAGCAGAGGCATTATAAGCCTTGCCCATGTAACTTTTAGGCTTGCTGATATGTATCCACCGAAACCACCTTACTTCTGCTTTCACATGCTCGTACCTACATGCGATCTCTTGGCGTCCATATACCTATGATCTATAGCCTCAACCCATATCAGGCAGCGCTTGTTCACCACAACTCGTCGCAACTCTATCCCCAACCGCACGAAAATGACAGCGCAACACATCGGATCCTCGGCGCCGCCCTCTGTACCCGGTGTTATCCTTACCCAGGAAGACGGCGTCGACGATCTGCGGCAGACTGTTGCAAGTCTGCTCCAGCGTGAGAATATACGCTTCCCCGGCGCGCAACCCGTCAGCTTTGCGCGCAATCACATCGACGAGCTTCAGGGCCGCGAATACTTCATGTGCGAAAAGACGGACGGTATACGATGTCTTCTCTACCTCACATTTCACGAACCCAACGGCGTATTCGAGCCCGCTACCATACTCATCGATCGCAAGAACAACTACTACGCCGTCACGCCTGCAATCCGATTTCCGTACTACGCCGACTTTAGAAATTCCGAACAATTCCTTTTTGGCACCCTGCTAGACGGCGAACTGGTCATGGATGCGATGCCCGACGGGAGCCGTCAGCTCATCTTCTACATTTTCGATTGTCTAGCTGTCGACAACGTCAACATGTGTCCGAAGCCATTGGACAAACGCCTAGGCTATATGAAGCAGCAGCTCATCGAGCCTTGGAAACGATATTTAGCGTGGTCAAAGACTGACCCACCCACGGAGCCCTTCATGGTCAAGGAGAAGCAGCAATACCCTCCCTACCACGTCGCCAACATATTCGACCACGTCCTCCCGAACCTCAAGCACGGCAACGATGGCTTGATTTTCACCTGCAAAGGCACTCGCTACGTTCACGGTACCGACAATGCGATCCTCAAATGGAAGCCCCCGCACGAAAACACGATCGATTTCCGACTTCGTTTGGGCGAGTTCCCGCTCTTCGATCCAGCAGACGGCGAAGAAGGCCTCATAGCCGACTATGATGCTATGCCTTCCCATTTCCAACTCCTAGTCAATCACGGGAAAAACGACTACCGACCCTTCCAGCATGACCTAACCGTCACTCCCAAAGAATGGGCCATGCTCAAAAGCTTGAACCAGCGTCTCGACGGACGCATCATTGAATGCTATCGCAACAGCGACGGCGAGTGGAAGTTTAAGAAAGACGACGATGGCACGCCTCGCTGGCGCGACGACAAAACGGAAGCCAATCACATTACGACGGTCCAGAGCGTGCTGGACAGTATTGAGGACCCGGTCACAGAAGAGGATCTAAGGAGTAACGAGGGCAGAATCAAGGACGCTGTATACCGTTTAAGAAAGGCGGAGCAACGGCAACAAGAAGCTGTCGAGAGGGAGGCGAAGAAACGGAAGTTTAGCGAAGCTAATAAATCATGAGCAATTGCGAGTAGAGGGCAGTATGAGACTACAAAGGTGCGAACCACTACTTTGGCAGAGATATCTAGGGTTTGGAGTTAAGAAAGTGGATTCAGAAGAGTTCATTGATCTATCGGTTTGAGGCAATGGGAGTACTGGATCTGGGGCGTTTAGCTGCATTTTGGGAAACACTGGTACGATACCCACACACGAACGCGTATTGTCTAGGGCAACGTTTAGAGGATTGCAGATAGGTATCCGTATTGATATGATATTCAGCTGGCTCGAACATCTGGACGACGCAGATCCCTTCGATACGCGTAGATCACGTGCTATGGCGCAATAGGCCCAAATGCGGTGGACGCGCTTTGATTGGATTATGTAGTTCGACATTCTTATGCTTTCAGAAATGGCAAGCCGTGCTTGTGATTCCATCTATCGTCATGACAGGATGTCGATAACTAGGAACAAATATCCATCCTCTGCTTGTTGTTCTGCAAAGAAACATAATACGCCTTGTCGGCCCCTCCAAGAATGAGTGTGCCTCGGAGACTTCTTTCGGCCGCCCGATCTTCAATCCCACGACCACACGCCTCGACAGCAACCGCACAACGCTTGTTCGCCTACACGCGACAGCAATCGAATACAGCATCCCGAAGAATACACCAGAAAGCTCCACGACGCGGTCAGGCTGCGGTTGCTGAGCAAGAGATTGCCTTTGAATCCACAAATCCCGCCTTGTCGTTTCCCTGCCTTGATGCCGTAGAATCGCGATCCGCAACCCTCTCTCGTCGCTCGCTCTCTGGGCCCGAACCTTCGTACACATCCGGCAAGCATCTGAATTTCCACTCCAGCCAGCCTATACTCCTGGACTGGGGCGGTATACTGCCCGAGTTCAACATCGCGTACGAGACATGGGGAAGTTTGAATGCAGACAAGAGCAATGCGATTCTGCTGTACACGGGGCTATCGGCCTCTAGTCATGCGCATAGCACGACGCTGAATCCACAGCCTGGCTGGTGGGAAAAGTTTATTGGCCCCGGAAAGCCAGTGGATACGGATAAGTACTTTGTCATCTGTACGAACGTAATCGGAGGATGCTACGGCTCGACCGGACCTTCTTCGGTGGACCCTGCGAATGGCGAACGCTATGCGACGAGGTTTCCTATATTGACCATGGAGGATATGGTGCGCGCTCAGTTTCGGCTGCTGGACAGCTTGGGGATTGACAGGCTGTATGCGAGCGTTGGCTCCAGTATGGGTGGCATGCAGAGTCTGGCGTCGGGAGTGTTGTTTCCAGATCGCGTGGGACGAATTGTTAGTATCAGTGGGTGTGCGCGAAGCCATCCGCAAACTATTGCTATGAGGCATATCCAGCGTCAGGGTAGGTTTGATATCTCCGTAATCGAGTGTTAGTACTGACAGCGTGAACAGTCCTGATGACAGATCCAAACTGGAACCGAGGATTCTACTATGGTGATGTACCTCCACACGCCGGCATGAAAATGGCTCGCGAACTCGCAACAGTCACATATCGAAGTGGACCTGAATGGGAACAGCGATTCGGCCGTCGACGCGCCGACCCTTCTCGCCCTCCAGCCTTGTGCCCCGACTTCCTCATCGAAACATATCTTGACCATGCGGGAGAGAAGTGGTGCCTACAGTATGATGCCAACAGTTTGTTGTATGTCTCCAAAGCAATGGACTTGTTCGACCTTGGACAAGAGCATCGCAGCATGATCAACAGAGTGCGACATGAGAACCAAGGGAAACTACAGGCTTTTCTGGAAGGTCGCGTCCTTGATAACGGCAGCAGTCCCGATACTTGTAGCTTGACACTCCCTGATCAACCGTACGAGGAAAAAGAGCAGCCCGCAGACGAGGCATCCGTAAATACCGAGACCACGCCCGATGAAGCTCCTGAGGACTTGGTTGCTGGGCTTAGACCGCTCGCCAACACCCCGGCACTTGTGCTGGGCGTTGCGAGCGACAGTCTTTTCCCGGCATGGCAACAGGAAGAAATCGCCAACACGCTCAAGCGCACTGGTAACAAACATGTCACTCATATCGAGCTCGGTAAAGACAAGAGTCTTTTCGGCCATGACACATTCCTTCTTGATCTTGAAAACGTGGGCGGCGCTGTGAAATCCTTCTTGGGTTGATGTAATGCCGCGCAGTTTCGTACTCAGCATCTTTTGCGCGACACTTACTGTGCACCATGTTTTTCTTGACGTGTATGTAATCTCTTCTCAGCGACTTGCATTGTACGGTGTTTATTTGTTGCAGGCGTTCGCCACTTCTGCACTTCATAGCATTCTCTCGTATCTATCGACGTTCCAGCTGTGTGTGTGTGCAGTTCAGCTCGAATCTTATTGATTCTGGGCAGCCCCATTCATTTATTTGCCCCCGCCCCCATATATACTCCATGGAGCAAGGTGCATGCCATGTTCTGCTACTCCAACGTCTCTGCCATGCAAAGTCATCGTCCTGTCCCCAAAGAGTGCATGATCAGATGTCAGATCTTGGTACCCCTTGAAGGACAACTTTGCTTGATGTGAGCTGCGGGGAATTGGTTGGATGTGCCCCCTGCCAACTCTATATACATATCCTTGCCCGGCACGTACTGATACCCTGGTAGCGTTTGTGCTTCATTGACTTCTTCCCTATCACACCTCTGCCTTGGCCTGAACACTCTCGTCACACCCGGAGACCGAGCACCATCTCATTCAGAGTTGGATTTCCCCCGCCCTGATGGCCACATGATCGCGTGTGCGTATGCCATTATTCCATAGGATACACATCTGGGAGTTCTGCTTGACAGGCTCGTCGCTCTTTTGAGTTGTAGGCGACCGTCTGGTGCTACTCCAATCTATCTCACGGGCTTTGGACTTTCCTTCTGTTCGTTTTTTACCTTTGACACATCCACAGGTCTTGAAGAGCACTCTGGTCTTGCAATTTGAGGGAACCATTGGTAATAATGACAAGCTCAATCAGGTTGGAAAAGAAGGGTGTTGATGAAGTGAAAGTGGAGGAACGGGATGGTGTGAGTGGTGGCGCATCATTGACTACAGACTATCCTTCAACCGCGGCGAGCGACGACAACGACAAAACACTTTGGGAAAACATCAAGACGTACCGCAAGGTTGTCTATGTCACACTGAGCATGACCAGTGCTATTTTGCTGTACGGATATGACAATGTCATCGTTGCGACCGTGGCAGGTATGCCAGAGTTCCAGTACGTATCCCAGCCGATCTCTCTCCTTTCACAAGGCGATCGCACCAAAAGCTAACAGTTTACGTCCAGAAAGGACTTTGGCTACCAATTCCACGGAAAATGGATCCTCCCCGCAACATGGCTCTCAGTCTGGCTTGCCGCCTCCCCACTCGGTGCCATGCTCGGCGCTCTCTTTGGAGGATGGCTACAAGATCGCATCGGACGACGGTACACCCTCGCCGCCTCCTCCTTCCTCTCCGCCATAGGCGTCGCCATCATGTTCGTCTCCTACATTCCCCTCTCGTCCACTCCCCGCCGTATCCTCTTCCTCACCGGCAAGCTCCTCCAAGGCTTCTCCATCGGCACCAACATCACCGCCGCGCAAACCTACCTCTCGGAAATCCTACCCCCCGTCCTCCGAGCCAGCGGAATGGCCCTCTTCCCCGCCTTCACCTGCCTAGGACAACTAACAGGCGCCCTCGTAATCTACTCAAGTCTGGGAAAGAAACGAGGCTATGCCACCGCTTTCGCAAGCCAATGGCCCTTCAGCTTCCTCCCCATCCTCGTCGCTTTCCTCATCCCAGAGAGCCCAACATGGCTCATCAGAAAAGGCCGACAAACCCAAGCCCTCGCCGCACAAACACGACTTTCCCCCTCCACCACCACCACTCCAAAAACCGAAATCGAAAAACTCACCCTCGACATCCACCACGAACAACATACAACATCCACCACCTCCCTCGCCCAATGCTTCCACCCCCCTCACCTCCGCCGCACCCTCATCGTCCTCTGGGTCCAAAGCTTCCAAGCCATATGGGGCCTCGCCCTGCTCTCCAAGGCCAGCTATTTCCTGCAGGTCGTGGGCATGGCCGCGGACAAGAGCATTGTTTTTCTCATTGTGGGGATTGTGCTTGGATTGGCGGGGAATGTCGGGGGGATTTGGATTGTGGCGGGAGTGGGGAGGAGGACGCTTGTTTTGTGGAGTTTAGGGGGGGCGGGGACGCTTTGGGGGGGGATGGGGATTGCTAATTGTTTTGGGGGGGAGGGTGTTATTTGGTATGAGTTTTTCTTTTCTTTTCTTTTCTTTTTTCTTCTTCTTCTCCTTATCCTTCTTTTTTCCCCTTTTCCCATCTCTTGACTACGTCCCATGATTTATCATTTCCTTTCCCCCCCCTTTTCCTTTTCCTTTCTCTTTCTCCTTCTCTTCCTCTCCAGCACCAGCTAACCTACCTTAGGTTCTCAGCCGCAACAATGATGACCATAGTAACCATCTGCGGCCTCGGCATCTGGCCCGTCGCCTACGCCATCGCCTCGGAAACATCGTCCCTACGTCTCCGCGCACGAACCCAAGGCCTAGGCTGGACTACAAACGCCTTTACCCTCGCCGTATCCGGCATCGTGCTACCGTACATGTATAATCCCGATGCGGGGAATCTGAGGGGCAAAGTTGCGTTTGTGTATGCGGGGACGTGTACGGTGGGGGGGCTGGTGAGTTGGTTCGTTGTGCCGGAGATGAGGGGGAGGAGTGTGGCGGAGGTAGATCGCATGTTTGCGATGGGATTGGGGGCTAGGGAGTTTGGTGGTTGGGAGGGTAGTGTCGGGGTCGGGGTCGGGGTCGAGGTGGAGGGGGAGAAGGCAAAAGTTTAATGGCGTGGCTATAGGGATGGGAAAAAATAATATGCTTCTTTGGATTCGGATGGTAGGCAATGTATCATCCTGCATCATGTCTCGCTAGTGTTCATGTTTGGTTTTGTGTCATGATATTTTCCCCACAGTACTTGTCAGCAATACCTTGAGTATAATATATGCATACCTCATCCCATCTACACCTTGCCACTTTCAAAGCATCGTTGGATATCAATCATAGTCCCTTCTCCACGAGATAATCCTGTATCCTCTCCACAAGATCTGCCTTCTTCCCCACTGTACTCAATCCCCTCGCCCCAAGGAAAGCCTTAAACACAGCAACAGTCTGCTTGCTGATCGCCCCCTTATTATTAATCGCCGCCATCTCCTCATCGCCCAAGCCCTCACCCTCAACCCCACCTCCATCCTCCCTCTTAACCTTCTTTTTAGGCTTCGCTCCCGCGTCGTCGTCATCATCATCCGCAGCTTCAGTCTTCGGCCTCTTCGAACCCGTCTTCGCGCGAGACGGAAGCGCAGCCGGATTAGTTTTCGCATACTCCAGCTCAAACTGCTCACCATATTCAACAATATACTGCCCCGCGCGCTTCTCCACCTGTCGATATCTCGGCACCGTCTTATCCTCCACCTTATCAGGGATCTCCTCCTCAAGCGCCATAGCCTGCAGAATGCGATAGAACCATTGCAGATCCGGATTAGGATATTTACTCGGCTCGTAGACGCCCTTGGGAAGTTGTAACTGCTCCATGAT
This sequence comes from Helminthosporium solani, assembly GCA_022560085.1. Classification (NCBI taxonomy): domain Eukaryota; kingdom Fungi; phylum Ascomycota; class Dothideomycetes; order Pleosporales; family Massarinaceae; genus Helminthosporium; species Helminthosporium solani. The sequence continues at coordinate 33,453 of JAFISD010000195.1, forward strand.
GATTCGCATTTTGTCCGTCAATTCTGGCGTGGTGACGGGGTCGGCGGGGCGTTCGGGACAGGGACGAATGTCGTCGGCGAAGGGGAGGGGGATGAGCCAGAGGCCGGGTGGTGATGTTTGCTCGCCGTTCTCATCGTAGCGCTCTTCGCCAGGGACGATGGCCGCGAGAACAGGTGCGGCGTTTCTACGCGCGATAAACCATGCCAGACCCATTTTGCGGGCCTTGAGAAGCTTTTGCTGGAGGGCGGAGAAGACGCGGGTGGAGCCTATGAAGTCGGCTTCGGAGGGGTAGATGAAGGTTGCTTTGTTGATGCTGGCCCAGATGGGAAGGGAGGAGAGGGGCTTGAATCCTATTATGCGGATGATGGGGTCGCCGAAGCATTGGCGGATTTGGAGGAATTCGTCTGGGGAAAAGGTGATCGTGTCACCGCCAAATTTGTAGGCTTTGCGGAGTTCGGATTTTTCGACTACTCGGGCGGTGTCGTCGGCCATGTGGGAGGTGGATGCGGTTACGATTTGGGGCTTTTCGCCGCCGACCCAGATGTTGCAGCTTTTGGGGTGCTGTTGCCGTTTGATCAGGATGAAGCCTTTGACACCTATTTGGAGGCCGGGGCCGAGCTCCATGGGGAGGCTGAATAGGGCTCGTTGGGGGGCTGCTTTGGAGTTTATGGAAGATAGGAGTTGCTTGAGGAGACTGATACCATCGCCACTCTTCGCAACTTTGGTTGTTGATGCTATTTCCACGGGAGCATCTGGATCTGACGGAGAGGTAGGATATACTAGGTCGTCATAGAACTTTGCGCGATCGAATGCGTAGTCCGGTCGTGAGATGGGGAAGAGGTCTATTGTGCAGCCTAGGTCGTACAAATCTCGTGCTCGGGTAATGGCTGTGTCTTCATCCTGCTTGAATCTTGTAGGGTTGTCATTGTCTGTCACAAGGAAGAGACGTCGTGACGAGAAATTCGGCGCCTTCGTGGTGAAGATTTGATTTGCGCAGAACAGCACTGTCGCCATAGTTGGCGGTTCTTTCGCAGGTTTGAGAATCTGCGCTGCCTCCTCTTCATCCTCCAGCAAGTCTCGCAGCTGCTTGACGTCCTGTGCAGAAGGCACATCGAGGTCAGAGAGCAAGTAGCAGTGTTGGAACGTGTTATCGCCATCTTTCAAGTCCGTCTTTTCCGTGCCAAACAGTAATACTCCCATCATGTCCTTTGGGTTGGAGATGATGCGCTGCTGCATCAACTGATAGGCACATTTCAAGGCCGCAGAAGTCGCAGAGTCGCGTTCGGCCTTTTTGTCTTCAGATTTCGGTGGTCGTGTCAGCATCGACGCGCTGACATCAATTGCGAAGAGCACGGCGTCTTTGATGGTTTTGTAACTCTAAAAGCTGTTAGGGGCATATAGACGGCATACAGTGAAAGGTCATACAGTGTCGTCAATCTCCTCATCGTCGTCTTCTTCCTCCTCTTCTCCGTTACGGTTCTGCCAGTCAGCGGCCATGATGATTGCGCGTGTCACCTGATATGACGACTTTGTTGGATGCGAACTTGTTTGGGGCAGTTGAGTCGTTCTCACGATCTGGATGAAAGGGGAAGCAGCGATGTCGACGTCAAGCAAGAGCGCATCGTCGTGTCGCGTCGTGTCAGGCAACAGCGGCCAAGCAGGCGTGTCTAGCTCGGCGCGTGGTCACATGACTATGTCTCCGCTAAAGCTCCGCCACAGCTCTCGATCTGCGACTCCGATCGTTGTTGCGATTTACAAAAGACATCATTGGCTGCCGTCGTTAACTGCTAATACTTCGTACAATACCCATCCCATACCTTCAACGTTCTTCACATTATCGTTATGCTCACTTGACCGTTCATTCTGCGTCTCTGCCTACTTCAATTGTTATATCCACAATGGCGATGCGCACGCCCATTGCACACACCGTGAAGCGTGCGACGTCAATGTCGTCCGCCGCATCGGCCCTGCCGCCATGCGCCATACCGTGGAGGAGAGGCAATGCGACCGTCGCCCCTCCAGTGACGCGGAATACGGCGGGTTCTAAAGGGCCTACAGCAATAGTTTTCATGAATATGGGAGGTCCTTCTACTACAAATGAGGTCCACGATTTCTTGAGCAATCTGTTTGTGCGTTTCTCGCCTTGTCACCCCGTTCTGCACTTCGAGCTTGACGAAGCTTCCATGCTAACCATTGTAGGCTGATGGCGACCTCATCCCCCTCGGCCGTCTACAAAATTATATTGGTCCCTATATTGCCCGCCGCCGCACCCCGAAGATCGAAAAACAATACGCAGAGATCGGTGGCGGCTCGCCCATTCGTAAATGGTCGGAGTACCAAGCTGCCGAAATGTGCAAGATACTCGACCAGACGTCGCCAGAAACCGCGCCGCACAAACCTTACGTTGCATTTCGGTACGCAAATCCAATGACAGAGGAAATGTACAAGCAACTGCTCGCCGATGGCTTTGGTGCCGGAAAGGGTGGAAGAGCTATCGCATTTACGCAATACCCGCAATACTCATGCTCAACAACCGGCTCCTCACTAAACGAGTTATGGAAGTGGAGACAACGGTTGGAAGGCAAGCGCGCAGCAGAAGTAGTGGAAGCTGAAGGGTCGATCAAATGGAGTGTCATAGATCGCTGGCCAACGCACGCTGGACTCGTGGAAGCTTTCGCCCAAAATATCGAGAAAACGCTACAAGAATATCCACCGGAGAGGCGAGACGATGTGGTGTTGCTATTCTCTGCCCACAGTCTACCCATGAGCGTGGTGAATCGCGGCGATCCTTATCCTGCCGAGGTCGCCGCAACAGTTCATGCCGTGAACCAGCGTCTGGGCATGAAGTACAAATACCGACTCGTCTGGCAGTCGCAAGTCGGCCCGCAACCGTGGCTAGGAGCTCAAACATCCGACACTGTCAAGTCGTTTATGAAGAAGGGAAACACGGATCTGATCCTCATCCCAATTGCTTTCACGAGCGATCACATCGAGACGTTGTATGAGCTGGACAAGGAGGTCATTGGAGAAGATGCCGAAGGGCACGAGGGTGTCAAGCGCGTAGAAAGCCTGAACGGCAATCCGGTTTTTATCCAAGCCCTGGCGGATATTGCAAAGACGCATATGCAAAGCGGCGTGGCTTGCAGCGCGCAGATGACGCTGAGATGTCCGGGCTGCGTGAGTGAACGTTGTTTAGCGCAGAAGGAGTTTTTTGCTGGCCAGACAAATCTCCTTGAGCAATCACGAGCATAAGGACTGCGTTATTGTACTTTATAGGTCGGCATAAGCACTGTATAATCAACATAAGAAAAGCATTGCAAATTTTGAACACTTGGAATATATGAATACCTTTTCAACACATGCATGGGCTTTCTGTAACCCGACAATCTGTGACTTTTTGCCGTGTAGAATACTCTCACACCCTCTACATGACAACATGGTTGGCTAGTTAGAAGGAGTGGTTGACTAACCACCAAACCTTTCATCAAGGATGCGAAAACACAGCATCACAACCCACGTGCCGTCATTTCTTCCTCTACATCCGAGTGACAACACCATCTCATTCCTCTATCTATAGCCTTCATGCTGCACTGCTGCTCGGCTGACCTTGTGTTGTGCGACGGTCCGGGATTCCGATAGATTAAACAATCTATAGATCCGTAAACTCCAAGACACAATCCATATTACCCACCAACCGACCACAACCCGATGGTCAGACACGAGCCCCGCCTTTTTCTCCTGCCATGCAAAAAGGAAGAGTACGAAGTAGTAGCGGCGCTATTCAAGCTTCGTGGCGAATATGTAGCCCTCCAGTCTTCTACTAAGTTACCGACATAGCTAACATCCTAGGTCGTTTTCGTATCCAGACGCGACCTCTTACCTATCCATGTACCTCGCATTGAAAGGCCCACGAGCCTAAAACCATGGACATCATGGTAATAATGCTGCAGGTCTCCTTCCTTCCCCACCAGAATCAAGAAAGGAAACCCGTGGCTGCGGAACTTGCCCAGTGCATAGATCGAGTCCTCGACTCCGCTTTTCACGCTCCAGCTGCCGCGGATGATATTGCAGCTAATATCCAGGAGTTTATTACTCCGCTACTTCTTCTCCTAGTGTAAATCCTGTCATTGGAGCGAAATACATATAGTCCTTTAATAGGCGTCTTGTTGCACAGGAGCCTCGTCTTTATGTTACAGTAATATAGGTCGGTGGATGTCGAATCCGGGGTGCGGTTGGGGCTTTAATTGCCAGGTAGAAGGACTTCTGAAAGGGGAATACTGGCAGGGTAGTGTAACGACGGACGTGCTTGAAGATGTAGAGGTGGGTGGATGGGGAAATTTTACCTGTGGGTAATAACGATGGGATGAGATGGAATGGAATGACGGTGAGCGTAGGGTAAGGGCGTGTAGTTGCGAGTATAAGAAGGGAGAATAGTCGGCTGTTTTGAGATCATTGTTTTGCCGTGTTGATCTCCAAGATTTGTTTGTTTCAGTTCGATTTGCAAAGATGAAGTCTTTTATCTCTACTGTTGCTCTGGCGAGCGCTCTCTTCCTTGAAGCAGCCAATGGCCACTGTATGTCCTAGACATGTTCAGTCTATGTAGAAGATATATCGAGCTTCTGTCTACAAGGCTACCCCTTTCTGTTCAGGGCCTTCACTAACAATGCTGTAGACATCTTCCAGAGGCTCACTGCAAACGGTGTCCAAGGTGGTGTTTACCAAAACGTCCGCACAAACACAAACTACAACTCCCCCGTCACCGACCTTGCAGACAACGACCTTCGCTGCAACGTAGGAGGAGGTACTGGCGGCTCAACAACCACAGTCTCCACTGCTGCAGGTTCCTCTTTGACCTTTACGGCCGACATTGCTGTCTACCACCAAGGCCCAGTCTCCTTGTACGTTCTCACCCACTCCCACCCTCGATCCACCGCCGAGTGAACCATTACTAACCCCAACCCCATAGCTACATGACCAAAGTGAACTCCGCCGCCACAGCAGATGGCTCGACCCCCTGGTTCAAGATCAAAGAGATCGGACCCACCTTCCCCGGCGGCACATGGGATATGTCGCAGTCCTACTCCGTCACCATTCCTTCCTGCGTGCCCGCAGGCGAGTACCTCGTCCGCATCGAGCAGCTCGCGATCCACAACCCTGGAGGCATTCCTCAGTTCTACGTTGCCTGTGCACAGGTCAAGGTCACCGGTGGTGGCTCCAAGTCGTTCTCTGGCGTATCTATTCCTGGACACGTCAAGGCGACTGACCCGGGATACACGGCGAACATTTACAACAACTTCAACAGCTACAAGGTTCCCGGACCGGCTGTCAGCACTTGCTAGAGCGTATGTGCGTGGCGACGTGGGAGTTTTTGTTCTTTGTATATATTTTTACGAGCTTGGTAAGCTTGATGAATTGGATATTGTAACAAACCGTCGTCCCAAGCCTCATCAGTTCACAGCGTATAAACTCTTTCGCCGTCACTCACCCCGTACGTACTCGTCGTCAGAGTCCATCTAGATACTACATTACAGGTGTGATGTGCCGACGCTATTCCCAAGGTCAGTTTTACTCACCGAAATGAATGATCAGCATCATCTATCAGTAATTACGTCCATGCTCTAGTTACTCCGTACATAATACTGTCCATCGGACATTAAAGCCTCGCTTTCGGGTAACTAAATTAATCCTGGAAGTTCTCGACCGTGCTGCCCCTCTTCATCCATGGCTACATCCTCATCCTCATCCTCCTCCGTCGCCGCCATTCACCACTAGATGCCGAGAAACAATACCGTTGGCAGTGACTGACGGCCCCATCCATCAGCAACACGTGTACATTCACTGTGGACTCGCTCACGAGGTTTGCGCAAGGGCTGCACGTGCCTGATCACATCAACTCTACGGAGTACTCCAGGCCGACTGTTACAAAGCCATAGAGATGGTCCAAGCGGGTCATCGGTTCGCGCTGAGACGCCCATGGATGGGCGGTTGCGACATCGCGGCGGCTGTTTGAAGGCAGCTCATCTTAACCAGCAGACGCTCGCATGCTTGCTTCTGCGCTGTCGTAGCCGCAGCGATGAGCGGGAGCGAGGAAAAAGAACAGGACCGACCAGTCACACTTTGCAGGTCTCAAACGGTTTTGCTGTTGCTGCAGATTAGAGTTGGCACGTCGGCTCGATGTTGAGGCGCGTCAGACCTGGTGGAAGTATGCAGGGGATGGCGACCTGATGGCGTTTTGGTAGGGGGGTTTTGTAATAGTTAGTTAGATGAGACATGATGACTCAGCTGGCTGATGTGCAGCATTTGTGTCGATGGCGATCGATGGTGGTGCAATACGAAGTATGGACCATGTAGTGAGGGTTGAGAGCCATGACAGATGGTAGGCTTTCGAAGCACACCTGCGATGTCTATACAACGTAGATGGATAGGTGGCATAGATGGTTGAACTACGGTTCGAGATTTCTGCAGTCTTTGTACTGTCTGCGTGCAGTCTTAGCTACAGCTCCGTCGTCCAGTGATATCTCCACCCCGTCGAAACACACTCTTCGACATGGAGCCGCAACAATGGATCGTGATTGTACCATTCTTGTGGGAATATTCAAGATATCTATAGGTTTCTTACCCATGTAGAAAGTCTCTCCCACATGTCTACATGTCTACACGTCTACCTGTCTACATGTACACGTCTACCTGCAATCTTCGATTTGCCAATGCACAAATTAGACCCCTTTAGGTCTGTTGATTACACTCGCCGGAGCCCCCGAGACCACAATGACCAAGCATCTCGCTCACCTCCTCGTCACGACGAGTGCTGTTGATGCGCACACTTCTCAGAGTCTTCTTCCCGCATACCGCTGTCGGGCATTCCTGTAGATAAACGTAGTCGTACGAAGCCTACGCTGGCTCTTCCGCCCTGCCACCATCCAGCTCTCGAAACACTAGCCCCTCTCCGCCCTCCGTCCACGCCAGGCCCGTTGCACCTTCGACTCCTGTGCACCGTGACATCGATACATCTCGTTCGGCGGACCATCCTGCACTCTCAGGCTTCTTGTAGATATAGGCTGTAAGGCTGTGAACCGTCTGTCATCCCGCGTACAACATTTGGATCCTCTTTCCTCAACCGGCGTCCTACACCAGGCCGCGCTTTCCCAGCGTCAGTCACGAAACATGGCCGACGACAACTATTTCCACCCCCATGAAGGGAATCGAGACCAGCAGGCGGACTCGGACACCGACATGGCTGCCTCGGCCTCGTCAACAGTCCGCCCATCCTTATTCTCGTCGCCGACGGCCGCTCGCAGCAAGCGCACCACGCTTCGTCCCATCATCGTTGAGGATAGGGGCATGGCCCACGACTTGTCTACTGCGCCAGCATCACCCCCTACGCCTGCGCCCTCGCCGACACCCACCCAGCGGGCGCTCGACTGGAGCACCGCCGCCGAACATGAAGACTCGCACATCAAGGACATACGGGCGCTCTTTGGGGACATGAACGGGCCAGAGCGGCTGCGGCTGCTCGGCGAACTGCTCAACCAGTGCGGGAGCCATGAACTCAGCTTTGTTGCCGAGTTTGTCAGCCCGAGGCTAAAGAAGGACCCGTTCATGGTTTTGCCGACCGAACTTTGCTTACGTGTGAGTTAGGGCTGCAAAAGATATGTGACAACCGCTAATAGCGTCTTCAGATTCTAGAATGCGTAGACGACCCAACAACCCTCGTTCGAGCCTCCCTCGTTTCCAAAAGGTGGCACGATATGGTCAATGACGACGGCGCGTGGAGGGAACTGTGTCGCAAGTTCTCTTACCGCGGCCTGCCGAGAACGGAGCAGACTGAGGAGGATGGTTCATGGGAGGAGTGGGAAGGCTCGGGGTCGCAGTGGCTGCATCCGAGGCGCACATCACGCACGGAAGATACGCCGATGAGGGAATTGGTAGACGGAGCGACGTCGAGCGCTGGTAGTGAGGCATTGCGAACGCAGAGCCTCGACCGTGCAGCCAAACGACAGCTGTCGCAACGGCGACCGAAGACAACCACATACCGTTCACATTTCAAGGCAAGATATATGGTGGAGACTGCATGGCGACAAGGAGGTCTTTGCGATTCTCGCCAGATCACCCCCGACCAAGGAGTTGTCACAAGCTTGCACCTCACCAAGAAATATATTGTTGTGGCATTGGATAATGCAAAAATCCACGTCTTCGACACGCTCGGCAACCACCAGAGAACACTACAAGGCCACGTCATGGGCGTTTGGGCAATGGTCCCTTGGGGTGACCTCCTGGTGAGTGGTGGTTGCGATCGAGATGTGCGAGTGTGGAACCTCAAAAATGGGTAAGCATACCCTTCCCTGATCTTCCTTCGGATACTGATACATGGAACAGCTCCGCAGTCCATACCCTCCGCGGCCACACCTCAACTGTGCGTTGTCTGAAAATGTCCGATGCGAAAACAGCAATTTCTGGTTCGCGAGACACTACGCTTCGGGTATGGGATCTCGAAAGAGGCGCTTGCAAACATGTTCTTGTCGGTCACCAAGCTAGTGTAAGGTGTCTCGAAATTCACGGCGATATCTGTGTGTCTGGCTCCTACGACACTACGGCAAAGATCTGGAGTATATCAACTGGAAAATGCCTACGGACTCTCACGGGCCACTTTAGCCAAATCTATGCCATCGCTTTCGATGGCAAGAAGATTGCGACAGGGAGCTTGGACACTAGTGTGAGGATTTGGGATCCCAATGACGGGTGAGTATTTGTGGCACCCCATGTATCCCCTTCATTCAGAACTGACCGGTATCGGCGCGTAGTAAATGCTTGGCCGTGTTACAAGGTCACACATCCCTCGTCGGCCAACTCCAGATGCGCGACGATATTCTTGTTACAGGTGGATCTGACGGATCCGTGCGAGTATGGAGTCTGGCAGACTACCAGGCTATTCACCGATTGGCTGCGCACGACAATAGTGTTACCAGCCTGCAGTTCGACAATACCAGAATTGTTAGTGGTGGATCAGATGGTCGAGTTAAGGTCTGGGATTTGAAGAAGGGCACGCTTGTTCGTGAGCTTTCGCAGCCTGCGGAAGCTGTTTGGCGAGTTGTTTTTGAAGAAGAGAAGGCCGTCATCATGGCGTCGCGGGCATCTAGGACTATCATGGAGGTATGTCTGGATACATCTCAGATAATTCACATTGCTGACCAACTTTGCCAAGGTGTGGAACTTTTCACCTCCTGACGAGGATATCGAAGACATCCGATCGGCAAGTCCGATGAGCATGCCCGACAACACCGACTTTGACTACAGTCGACCTCAGTCAGCCGCTCTTCCGTCTGCAACCATAGCACCGGTATTGCAGGAAAACAGCGACGACGTTACTATGGCCGACGCTCTTGAGACGTAGTGCGTTCGACGCGCCTGGACATAGTAGCCCTGGGGCAGGTCCTCCACGCCCTTGTGGACCAGCGCCCGCCGACTTACCTGCCGTGCTCCAAAAGTACCGTTCGGCGAGGGAGCGCGCATAAAGGGTGTGGTGGCGGTGTTGCGCTGAATTGTGTTGCTCGCGCAGAAGTGACGAGAAGATGGTATGAGGCGGCGGCGGGTCTGTTGATGTGATGATGAAACCGGTATACCACCGGGAGACGAAATGTATAGACGATGATGTTACAGTCTTCAACGAGAAAGCGAGCGGACGACATTTGTCCTTGGTATCGGCGACACCACATTGAGAGATAGAGATACCCCCAATCCCGTCTACACATTGTTCCATGTGTCTGGTAGGGATGGAATTCGAGGGAACGAATAGTTGATTATTGTTGCTTTTTGTGTTTTTTTTTTGCTTTGGGGCGTTTGTGCATGGCTTGTGTGGCGACTTCCTTTGCGATTCTACGCGTTGATGGTAATGGTTGGGTGGGATGTGATGTTTGGGAATTTGGACTTGGGATGGGGTTGGGGTTGGGATGGAAAATAAGGTATTGGGCTGGTTTTGGGTTTGATTTTGATTTTGATATCGGCATGATGGTGATGGTGGTGCTGGGGAGGGATAAGGGGGAGGACGGGGAGGACGGAAGGAAGGAAGCTGTTGTGCTATATAGACATTGGATGGAGTTTTTTAGCTTTATTTTTAAATCCAAAGGCATTGGAAATGACAAAGTAACTAGATCGATCGTTATTTATCTACATAAACAAATATCTTAAGTAACTATAGTTAGTCATCTACATATATATATATATATATATATATCCCGTTACTAGTTCGAGTACTCCCCGTACCAGGTAAGATTTGAACGTGCTTGTTTTTCTTTATTTTATTTGATCTATTAGTTATAGTTATCAAAAAAATATCAAACAAGTTCCCTTTTTATTCTATTCTGGGGGGGGTTTTTTTTTCCTTCTTACGTCGATTGATTAATTGGTTGATTGGTTGATTGATTGATTGGTTGATTGATTGATTGATTGATTGACCTCGTGTTCGTCCCTTTATCGAACAACTACGTCCTTCCATTCTCCTGTCGCTGCCTCGTCAAGCCATGTACACTGCGTCACTCCCACGTTCTCCCTCACATACTGCACCAATGCGTCTGCGCCTGGCGCGCCTTGCATGATGGCGAGGGCGCCGACGCGAGGGATGTGCAGGGCGTGGGAGAGTCGGGCTTCGCTTGTGGAGGGGAGGGCTAGGAGTCGTGTTGCTTGGGGGGAGGGGATGGTGGTGTTGGTGAGGTGGATTAGGGTGGGGAGGTGGGCGTGGGGGAGGGAGGTTGGGGGATTGGGATGGGGGATTAGGACTAGGGAGAGTGGGGTTTTTGGATCGGGTTTGGGGGGGTAGGTTTCTTTGTTGTTGTTGTTTTTTGTTTTGGGGTTGGTGGTGGTAGTGGTGGGTTGGGGGATGGCTGGGAGGGGTGGGGGTGCGGTTTGGGTGGCTTGGGATTGGAGGTGGCGGGTTATGGCGTTTACACCTATGAGGATGTGGGAGGTGAGATCTGGGGATGGAGGTGGAGGTGGGGATTCTAGGGATTGTTCTTGTTCTTGTTGTGGGTTCTTTGGGGTTGGGTTGCGTTTGCGCTTTTTGCCTTTTGAGGGGGGGATGTGAGTTTTTCGATGGTCGCCGAGGGGTTGAAGGAGGCTGGCTGGAGTTAGGAGGTGATGTGGTATGGAACAAGGCGAAGAGTAGTCCGTACCTGCAGACTAGATCAAGGATATTGTCGTTCTCGGTGACGGTGAGTTTGGGCCTGGATGGAAGCGGTTAGCGTGGATGTGGGAGTAGTGGATGGCGTGGAGTTGGTGTGGGAGTACCATTGGGTTTCAGTGTAGGGGCTTGACGTTTTGAATACGGGCTTTCCCTTCTTTGGGGGCATGTTGGTCTTCCGGTGTCGTGGTTACAGGACTATGGAAGTGGGAAAGCGGATGTCCCTGACTGAGTTCATCTGAAGTGGGTCTTCTGCCAGAGCTTAGATCCTTGCTAGAGTTTGTATGGAAACTTTGTTGGATGTCATTTTCCACGGGGGAGGAATGCTTATGATGACTTCAAGCTGGCCTTTATCAACTGAATGACAGCTCTTGGACTTGCAACTCCTGTTCTGTCGCTGTAGAACGGCCTGGGGGTCTTGGTCCATACATGTAGTTGGTGTCGGCAAAGCAGCGCTGACTCAAGCCAACTAGTTACTTCGCCACCTAGCGTACCGGATGACGTTTCTTGGCAAACGGCCCCGCCGTGATGCTCTCAATCCTCACAAACGCGTCGGCAACGGCTGGTTAATTGTCGCCAGCGCTGGTGTCCCTGATTCAATTGCTCATTGCTATACTCTACACCTGCCGTGGTACGCGCTCTATCTCATGGTGTCTCTAGCCGCCGCGTTTTCACCGCCACCGAGTGTGGACGACCAGTAAGGCCCCACGAAGGGTGCTGCTGTTGCCTATAGAGCAGCCCAGCTTTTCGCCTATCCACAGCGACAGCCAGAACGGCCGCCTCGATAACCATCGCGTGTCTCTTCAAGTGTCTCTGTCCGACACGTACACTCTGAGGCCCTCTCTGTGAGCTCGAGCCTCAACCTCGCATCATGAGCCAGCAAAACCATGGGCTGATTGAGTCTGTCGCTGTTGCCCCGGTCCCTTCGTCGCCCCGAAAACGACAAAAGACTGGCAAGGAAGAAGACAGCGAAAGCAAACAAGGCAGCCCCAGCAAACAGAGCCCCGCCATGTCCACCGATGCTTCCTCTCCTGGCGGACCTGCTTCTACCACACCGCCGCCCGACAACATGGTCGAAATGACAATACGCTCGCAGCCGCCCGTCGACATGAAGCCGCCTTCGCCTGACGATGCCCAGGAAGCCGCCGACGCCGTCGATCCCGTCGTAGAGCCTGGCATGGAGACAGAGGAGGATGTTGCGGCGCCTGATGCTCCCATCGGCGGGGCTGACGGTTCTGCTGACAGCCCCCCCGTGATCGCCATTGACGACGAGGACGATGAAGCCAACCTTACGACTCGCGCCATTCAATTCGAGTATACTGCCGAGACGTACTTCCGCCAGTTCCCGTTTGCTGGCCAGGGCAATTATCTCGCTGCTGTGCATAATATCGCGCAGCATGTCCAGGGCACAGGTCCCGTTGATGGTACAGTTCTGCCCCAGCTTGCCGTCTGGCTGGAGAACCTTCCCGACCAACCTTTGCAACGGACGTCCTACTTTACGGAAAAGGCGCCTTTCTGGGATGAGCTATACACGGTTGTCAGCCGGGTGTTGTCGCGGAGGTCCCAATTTGGCGCCAACTTTTGCGATGATGGCCAAACAGAGGAAGAGATATTGACAACCTTTCTCTGTGCCTACCTCCGCATCTTCACACGCCTCCTCCAAGCCGATGCCGAATCGCTCGAACAATGGTGCTCTTCGGAGACTTACCCCTGGCCTATTGTTTCCTACAAGCATATTCGGCTCGTATATCAAATGCTTCGCGTCGAGAGAACTGCCGTATTTCATTTACTCAACAAGGAGTATGAGGTGGAGCTGGGAGAAATGGGAGCGGAGCTCTTGGGCACGTTTCTTCAAGCTGATGGGTTCCAGCACTTGTTCAACTTCGTAAACCAGGCATGCGACAAGGCTCCAATCACCGTACACAATTCCATTGCTAGCTGGGTACCTCAATTCTTGGAAAGCATCGGTTGGACGCTCATAGGCGCGTCTCCTGCCGTTCAGGTCATTGATATGCCGCAGTACTATCGAGATACATTACGATTCTTTCGACGCTACAACTGCAATCTCCAGATCCCAAGCAGAGTCGCAGATACCAGCCAAACAAAGGAAATCATCCACAACTTTTCGCAGTTGCTTTTTGCCTTGTGCGAGTGGGACCCGGAAATAGCTGATGAGCTTGTCCAGGAGATGTTGAATTTCCGAGACCCCGATTCTCCAACAACAACAAGCTCGCCGATTCCACACGATCAGACCAACCAGGACGTGTACTATCGCGAGCCTGCTTTATTCCCTGCACTCGTTAAGCACGGCTGGAAGTTTAAGCTTTTGCGTAAATATGTCGTCAAAGGCCGGATGGAGCTGCGGGTCATGAGTATTGGTGCGATGGATACCGCCTTGGTCGAGATATGGAGGGAGTTCAACGACAAACCCCTATCTGTGAACCATCCGATCATGCAATATCTCGCCGACTTCTTGCTCCACGAGCGAGTTGTTGATTACATTATTAGCGTCGATTCGCATCCTCAGCTCATTTCTCGCAGTGGAAACATTGTCGGCTTCTTGGTTGTAACAGGTCGATATTCTGAGAGTCAGACTGATGCTATCTGGAACACAGTCTCTAATAGCTCCGACCCTCGCGTTGTCTCTGCAACTATGACTATGCTTCGCAGCATTGTCAATCTGATGTCCGTCTCCGACCTACTCTACCTCCTCACAAAGCTACATGATCTTCCGATTGAGAGCTGCACCTTGGATATCGTCCAGTTTATTCAAGAGCTTGCCTCGAAACTCCAAGTTATCAATTGGAGTGATACGGATACCAAGGCACGCCCATGGAACGTGTGCATTCGGGTGATGCAAGATACGCCGCTTGCTCAGGATACCTCCAAGCTCTTCTTGTCTTTACACATCAAGGCTGCCGATCAGCTGCGTTTCACATCAAACCTCCTTGGACAGGACGAACGCCATGACATCTACCGTCAATGTGCTGCACATATTGCAAGTCGGTCAGAAAAGGCGACTGGCTGTGTGCATGTCATTTGCATCATTATAGCGGCCACAAACTTCAGAGATGTACAATTCTTCGAAGAGAACCCGACAGTTGCACGTCAAATCCTCGAGGAAATATGCGTTTTCATCGACAGTCAAAATGATTTCGTCTTCGACTCGCCGCAATGCTTTGCAATACAATATCGACTTGATATACTATCCATTCTCATTAGTCGCGCAACGTCGGCCATCCCTACCGACCTCTACCAGGAGTTATGGGATCATCTCGTGGGCAAACACGCTCGAACAAGATCAATGAGAGAAATGGCTTGGGCCAAGATGCGAAATGCGATGAACTCCAACCCCGCCAATGAATTTTGCGAGCAACTTATATCCGTCTACGTACCAAATTTGGAACCCCAATACTACACAAATGGCTTGTATGAGTTCGTTGCTGCATACAGATTCCCTACTACCAGGCGTGTAATTGAGACGTCCGATGGGAAAAGAGAGTTGTTGCAAATTCGTGGAGCCGATCTCCTGTGGTCTATCATACATTCGGCACCTCCTGGTTCTATTGAAGATCGCACAGCAAGTCTTCTGGCCAACCGTTGTCTCGAGCTTGATCCTGTCAACGGAATCACTTTGCATGAGGTTGAGCAAGCTCATATTGCTCTTGTCGAACAATGTATGCAGGAACTTCTGTCTGTTTACCGAATCCTACGACATAAGACCACGGGGGATGAAAATCAAATGGATGTTGTCCTTACAGATTCGGTGAAGGAGCAGAAAGAGCGGCAATTCACTCGGACCGTGACCTTTTTGAAGCTTCTGTTGATTTCGATACGTACGAAGGCCGATTTCAACCGCTCCCGGAGATCAGATTCCAAAGTCGAGCCATTGGACGATGACATACTGCCCGATGGTGATGTGATCGAGATCAGATATCAGACACCTTCCTCTCAACAGTCGATAGTTGTAGGGTCAGAAAACACACTTCAGGATGTGGAAAGACGGCTTTGCCATGCAACAGGCTTTTCAAAAATCAACATGTTCTTCAAGGGGAAAAAATTGGATGTTACTGAGTATGGTCCTCAAAAAGTCGGCGACTTGGATTTGAACAAGCAACCTATACTCCTCCAAAAAGTTCCTGGGAGTGAGGTGAGCCTCCATGTTGCTGAGACTAGTGGACCCTGTTCTGTATTCGAGACAGCCGTTTTAAACCGGTTCGAGGAGCTTTTTGCCTGTATGGACGGGGATGATCCCATGAGTGCAACGGTGAGTAGTCCTTCTTCTTCTATCGATGCTCACTGACAGCCCAACAGCTCAACGAGCTCTTGCTCTGCTTTCGCTTTCCAGGGCGTATCGCTGAATCTGTTACGACCGGGACAATCTCTGCCTATGAATTATTCCCACCCGCAAAACATTATCAGGCTAACTATGCGGCCCGGGCCATTCACTACAAACTAGACCAACAACTGCACGAGGTAAGTGAGGGTTACACTGCATAATAGACTGTCTGCTCACTCATCGTAGAACACTGTCGACGACAAATTCTTGTCCAACGCCGTACGATTACTTGATCAAGCATTGTTGAACCCTGAGTTACGTATTGACTCGTCGCCATCCCATCTATCGCTCGCGGGTACTCTGGCACAGGTGTTTGTTAAATTTCTTAAAGGTATGAACGTCTGTCCAATGGTCTAATTTGATAACCAACGCCTAATGTGAAGTGCCAGAACGTCCGTCCACTGAAGTCTCTTCTTCGTATTTCTCAAACGAGACTGAACTAGTTTCACGGCTCATAGAGTTGCTGTCAAGATCTTTTCGAACTAAGCCTACAACGGTCACCTTAGCGGCTTATGCTGCCATTGTCGAAGCCTCTTTGCATTCTCGTGCCGTCTGGATTGCATTTATGGACCACCCCAAAGCCCCAGATATGCACAAATTGCTTCTCCTAGAGGTCCCCACCACTGAACTACGAGAAGAAATCGCCAAAGTAATCTCTTCGGTCTGTGGAGGTGCCCTTTCTGAATCCTCAGCGCTGACTGAGGTTGATACGGCCACTGGTTTCTGGGACCAGATTTCCTCTGTCTTACCACATGCAACACAGCGTCCGGAGCGGGCTGAACAGCTGTTTGACCTTGCAGATCAAATATTCCGGAAGAAAGATGAGCATCACAGAGACGAAATCACTCTACGATCGTCCTTGTTGGCCTGGAGCGATATTCTTCTCGGCTACAGCCATATAGAGATCGTGGGGCGAGGAGAAACGGACTTTGTCGTTTTGGGCTTTGCAAGGCTCCTTCTCAGCTGTATTTCTTCCCTCAAGTCATTCAAGAAGCCTTTGAATGCCGGCCAGCTCATCGAGAGGATATGGAACAAATTCTTGTTCGTTCCCAAAGTTGTCGAACTTGATGACTCATCTACACACATTCAACTACCTATCTTGGAGAGTAAGACAAGGAAAGAGCTGTTTGATCTTGTTCTTGCCTTGGCCGAAGACCGAGCTAGCTACAAGCGACTCCTAGAGCTCACCAGCACGCTGAAGATTGACGAAGCGGATTTGACAATGCGCCCTTCGTTCGACATTGACCGGCAAGAAGCTATACGCTCGCCTACGGGATATCTCGGCCTGAACAACCCTCGGGCGATCTGCTACATGAATTCGCTGCTTGCACAGCTGTTTATGAACGTCAACTTTCGCAAGTTCATGCTCGGAATCAACGTGGCCGACCCTGCAGCATCTCAACGACTGTTACGAGAGACGCAAAAGCTTTTCGCAAATATGCAGAACAGTTGTCGCAAATGGGCAGATCCACAAGCTTTTGCGGCCTGCGTCAGAGTTCCTGACGGAGGTTCCATCGACATCAACATTCAGATGGACGCTGATGAATTCTATAACCTACTATTCGACCAATGGGAGGCACAGATGATCTCACCGGAAATCAAAGACCAGTTCCGATCATTCTATGGGGGACAGACCGTCAATCAGATCAAATCGAAAGAATGCGAGCATGTTTCGGAGCGGTTAGAAAGCTTCTTCGTAGTTCAATGCGATGTTCAAGGCAAGAGTAACTTGATTGAAAGTTTGCAGGCTTTCGTTGAAGGCGACGTCATGGAAGGCGAGAACAAGTACAAATGTGAATCGTGCGGCGGAAAGCTAGTAGATGCAGTGAAGCGGTAAGCTCTTCGTGTCTCGCAATATTGGAGCAAGCTAATCTGACCTCACTATAGGACCTGTCTGAAGGACGTTCCTGACAATCTCATCTTCCACCTCAAGCGCTTCGACTTCGACCTTGTTTCGTTAAGCAGAGCCAAAATCAACGACCAATTCGATTTCCCAATGGCCATCGATGTCAGCCCTTTCAAAGTCGACCATCTAAGTGATCCTTCAAAGCCGCGTGAAGAAGATTGGTTCGACCTTGTTGGGGTACTTGTTCACCAAGGCAGCTCTGAAGCTGGTCATTACTATTCTTATATTCGCTCGCGGCCACATCCACCCGGCAGTGGACCTCAGTGGAATGAATTCAACGACAGGGATGTGGACGCTTTTGATCCGCAATACATCGCGCCGCGAGCTTTTGGTGGTTGGATCGATCAGTACCAACGACAACTGAAGACATTTAGTGCATATATGCTCTTTTATCAACGAAGATCTGCCATCGCGGAGGATAGCGCCCGATACAGTGACTCGTTACGATCCGGCATCGTGAAAGTCCCAGTCCCCCCGGAAATGGATCAGGAGATTAGTGCGGACAACGACAATTGTATTCGGGAATACAGCATGTATGATCAGTATCATACGAAATTTGTGCGTCAAATCCTGGCGAATGTCCGCAAGATCAATTATGGTACCTGCTCGGAGGATCATGAACAGGAGACTGAAGCACTCCACATCGTGCTTGAGCATCTCTTCCAGATCCATATCCGCGTACGGATTCCTGAAAATTTCGAAGAAACTCTCCTTCAGTTGCGAAAGTCAACGCTATCATGTTCTAGTTGCTGTCTCGCTTCGCTCAAGTGGTTAGCGGTTCACGAGTCTGCTCTACTCAACATGCTCATACTTTGCGAAGAACCAAAAGTCCGCTCTCAGTCGCGCGTCTTTCTGGTCGATTGTTTACGGTTCCTCCGTGATCAAGATCCTGTAGCCTATGGCCTTGGCGTGGATAGCGTCGAGGTCGACAGTGACACGGAACCAGTACTTCACGAACAAGGCGTACTCAACGGGATCATCTCGCAATTGCGACAGGTTGCTGAAAACTCGTTTATATGCATCCGGAGCTGGGATGACTTCTATCTCACGCTCTGTCAAATAACTGACATGGGCCATGTTGAGACTGCTGTCATCTTTGACGAAGGCTTCCTGCTATTCTGCCTGCAGGTTCTTTGCATGCCTGCCTCGATTCATTTGCAACAGCGGAACCCGGAAATGTGGAGAGCTACTGAGAAGAAGCGACGCGTGTACAACAGGATGACTGAGTTCGTGTACTTGTTGTTGTCCAAGATCGACCTGAAAGCAGAGATAGCCCATGATGCTCGCGGTACCATTCTCAACCGGTTGGATCACTATGATCGAAATACGTCTAAATTTCCAATGTCCGAAGAGGAGAAGAGTCACCTACATTTCTGGTTTGAAGACAACAAGGCTTTTGCTGCGCTCGACAGGATGCTGGAGACTTTCGACGTAACCAAGACTGAAATCTTCTATCCTGGTGAAGTCCTAAAGTGGATGATTCAGTGGGGCGACCCCATCGTTCATCAAAAACTCTGTACTACGGTCTATGAGGGTATTCATCAACTGGCACCACCTACTTCCGATCCGTATGTGCGAGCGGCGTTACCATTTTGCGAGACCTCCATCCAGCCAAACTACGTCGAGACCGTCATCGATACTGTCGTCAAGTCAACGCACAAGAGCGAGAAGCATGGCGGTGATGCTCACGTTCGCTTCTTTATGGGTCTATTGCACGCCGAGAACGAAGCCATATTCGATGAAAAAGGCGACGAGTATTTCTATCGAATGTCCCTCCATGTTGCAAAGAAGATTGCGAATCCTTTGCTCATCTTCGACGATGAGCTAGTACGCCGTATGGCGGCAAAACATTTCGAAGATCTCTTCAGCAAATGGAAATCGGATGAATTCGCCGAAGAAGAAACTCTGAAGATCAAGTACAGGATGGCCAGAAGTCTAGCAAGCGAACTGCTTAACAGGATTGAAGACGAGCACCGCAACGGCACCTCGCGATCATATATGCAACCCATGATCACAACCTGTGCTATGCTCATGCAAGTCCTCCAACAACTCCAAAACAATGAAGACCCCGATTTCCAGCAATTCAAGCAGGGCAATGACCCAACCATGCTTCAATACTACAGTGGATTGGAGAGCCAACTGGTCAATTGGCCATTCGAAGAGGGGACGCCACAGTCTGCGGGAGAGGGTTTTGATCAGTCAGACTATGGGAGTGAGTCCGATATTGACGCTGAGACTTTTGACATTTAATTTTTGCAAAAAGCCTTCTGCTGACGGGTTGCAAGGGACTAGGTTAGGGCTCAAGTTCTTGAAAGATGAAGAATTGGCTATGTTGACGGAGGAGGAATTGGCGGCTTTTCTTGAGTCCGACGTGTCGTTGGAGTCTTCGAGCGATGATGATTTGGAATTTTTGACGTTGTAACGGGAACTTCACGCGAAGATGATTCACGGCGGGGGGATTTATGGCGTTTGGGACCTGGTATTGGACATGTTCACCTTTCTTTCTCCACTAGTCTTGTAGGTGAACGGCACCATGAACGAACAGCGAGCTGGGTCATTCTTCTAGTAGGAGAAGGCGTGATGTCCAGGCACGCTCGTTGGCAGGGTCTCTTCTTATGCCCCTTTCATTGAGAGCATATTGCTCCGGTCCTCTGCCTTATCTTTCCATAGTCCTTGATGGCATAGCGAAGGCGAGATTTGGGAGTATTGGGGCCAGCGGGCGGGCAGTATGGTGTTGGTCGGTTTGTTTTCGGATTTCCTTCCCCATGGGATGGATGGATGATGGTATGAGGTGGGATTCACTATGGATAGAAAGTCAAAAGCTTCGATGCTGAAGGGCGTTGTTTCGTTAATTGTAGTTTGCTGCTTGTGGAGTGCCTGATTTGGATTTGATGCGTTTGTGGTGTTGTGGATTGGAAACTTGTGACGACTTGTGGATGGATGGATGGATTGACTTGATGGTTTGGAGTTTTTACCATTGATATTGATTTCCGCTGATTATCTATTATGGCGAAAAGTTATCACGACTAGAATGCTACATTTGGAGAGTTTTGCGATGTCGCATGCTTTGCACTATTGCTGTGTATCAATTGTGGCTTGGACGGCTAGTTGATCGCTTTCTCCTGAACGAGAATGTGACGATTAATGGATGAATTACTTTGACAATCTAGACTTTTCAGTTTACCTTTTGAATTTCCTTCATAGATGGCGGAAAGTCAATACGACGAGAATGCGAAATTTCCAGTCCTGCAATGTCGCATGCATTGGACTATCCATCGTGGCTTGGAAGTCTAACCGCTTTCTCTCCCTGAACGAGTCGAACGGGGAGTTCCCCGTTAAGTCTTCCGGTGAGCGTGGACGCTACCAAGTCCTGCTTACAAGCCGTCCGCCAACTCCTCAGCACTGGTCCATGTACACAAACTAGGACAAACCATGACTAACATGATAAGCTTCTCACCTTCGCCAGGCTCATAAAGGCAAGCCTTGTATTTCGCGTGAGCATATGGCGGAAGAAATCAATGCTATCCGGTGGTGAAGGACTGGGCTTTGCTGTTTTGTACGATTCGTATGACTTTCAAGGTCATACTGCAAGTCATACATACATTCTGTTCGCCTTACTTGCCGGTACCGGTACCCCATTCGTTCACCCGTCGGACCCATGAGCTTACGCGCACATGCCGATGCCGCCTTCTCGTGCGACCATGAGTGTATCAGGCAAGCCGATGCGCGCACTGTGAGCAGCGGGAGGCCGTATTAACGAGAGTAATTAGTCTGTGTAGAGACGGTGATGATGATGATGGGGGACGAAAAGACGGTGAGGAGTGATTGTTATTATCATGTTGATGATGATGTGAGTGTGCGGTTTGACAACGAATTGAGACTGTTTTGAACATGGGGAGGCCCTGGGTGGAGAGTCGTATGTATTACAGTCCACATCATCTCAGGCGACTATTTACATCAGCTGTGGTGGGTAAATCGGTCAAAGCCGAGGGGAGGCGAACTGGGCGTCTTTGTTGAGGGGAGGCACGGAGGTTATTAGGTGTTTTGTGGTGCTGAGATGGGAGCGGTCCGTGATGATTATGGGTGAGTGTTGCGTATCAGATGGGGGTGAACGGTGTGAGTGTATGGCGTGGGTGGATGGGTTTAAATCTGGTGGGGGCGACTTGTTGCCTTACTTCTTCAGGTAATCAAGTTCCCTTGAAACTTACTTCTTTTTTTTTGCGTGCGGGCGCTTGATCGTCGATATTGAGAGATGGTGTGGGAGTGTGGAGGTACGGTGACTTGATTATTCCTGTTGCTTTTCTCGTTTTGGGTTTAGGGAGCACGGTAGGTAGGTTGGAGGAAGCACTACGTATTTGCTTCTTGTCATCATCAATGTTACCATGTCCCGCTTCACTCGAACCGCAATTAGATGGTACGGATACCACGCTAGGCGAACGGAAGATGATCACCAAGTCACCAGGCAAGGCAAGGTAACCTTCTGGACTTTTCATTCGTAGACATGAATTGACCACCTGGAACTTTTGACACGGTCGAACCTTTTCCCTCCTTCGTCGCACGAAAGTGGTTGGTTTCCAAAGCCCCCACCCAGCTTCAGCCTCAACAGCCGCAGCCTCGTGCATCATCCTATCAAATCTTGAAGAGATGATTTTCCGTATGTACATACCGTATCCTGGCCGTCTTACTTCATGCAGATACTCACCTGCAGAGAATGCGGGTGATATCGTTATTGAGCGGGTAGTTCCGCCGTTTGGGGGCAGCAGTCGATCTTCCCATCGTGATGTATAGTAGTTACTACATATATTACGAGTAACTTACATGGCCAAATGCATGCATGCGGTGACCTAGCCAGGAAACCTTGAATACAACTGCCTATATTGATAGAAGGCTGCAGGCCTGAGGTGTCACTGATATCTACCCACAGTCCGGCACGCTAGGCTCGTCGAATGAAACGCGAATGAAGGTTTTACATGCATGATGCGCTCTTCCTGTACCCCGAGACGATGGCTTCGATCCGTGCTATGTATGGGGTGAGTTCTAGCGTTTAGTTCGGTCTCTTGGGTAGGTCGGCACGTCGGTAGCATAGGGTTGAGTTACACTTCCCAGCCAAGCAACATATCACGTCGTCGAAAGGGATAGTTCTGCACTCCATACTCTGTAATCAGTTCTACATGCCACACCGATACAGATAGTCACACAAGAGCCTGCTGTGTAGCCACACGGTGACACGCTCATCTATCTAGCTCGGAAACCAAAGAAACCGAACGAGACCGTCCTTCCTTTCCACTCAAACTGCACCCACGCACCCACGCACGCATACGCGAGACAACAAACGAGGGTGTCATGTTTCAAAGAACCCCATGAACAATGTTCCACCGGATAGACGACGCCCTGGTGACCCTTCCCCTCGCTTCGCCAACTAACCAACCAACCAACCAAACTACATTAATCGATCCAGAGTTCGAAAAAGGCAACCGATGTATAGTAATACTCCAGCATCCGAACTCGAAGCTACACCCTCTTCCCCATTACCACTTCATGCCCCGCGTAGCACATTGGTCAGCCTTATATATCGATGACGGTGCTCTCTTATCATGCCTTTGTATTGTATTTACGGTTCATGATTCCACAACCCCGCCTTTTGGACCGTTCGTTCGCTCGCTCGCTACCTTCTCGCCTACCCCGCTAAGAACGGCAGCTAGGCGCTGAGGTGGCACGGCGGATGTGTAGGTATGTGATAGTATATGTATTGTATACCGTATGTATGCAGACGATATTGTCACCATGTTGTCGAACGCAGGCTGCATGCCATCAGGTGGTACGGACCCAACACCATGGTGAATGAATAGATAGACAATACATAGACGCGACAACGGCAGGTCCTGAAGGACTATTATCTATTTGAGTGACCTGTCGCGGAGCGGAAAAGGACAAAGAACTAAGCGCTACGGAATATAGCTGACGCAATAGCGCCATGGCTTATCCTGCCTGCTCCGTCCTCCTATGTACCTCGATGCGAAGAATGTTGGGATGGTGATGGGAAGGACCGCGCCGTAAGGCTGGAGTTGCAATCTTGCAAATGGGGGAAAAAGAAGGCAAAAAAGGCCGTGGACTCAGAGTTGAGGCCAAACGGGGATGTTTCTTGAGTTATTATCTGTACGGCTCAAGGAGGCGAACTAATGGGCGCTTGCATATACAATACATACATGAGTAGGTATGGCGGGGTGTGAAATGCATCTTGTTGGTTGGGACATGTACTGATACTGTAGTTGATTCAATCCAAAATTAACTTCTTCGTTATTGTCCAAGACATTGTCTTACCCATGATATTCAGACGTACAAATGTAGTAAAGCTTGCGGGACGGCGTATATCTTGGGCCTGCACGTTGTGGACTTTGCATTCCCATATGCTGTGTAATTACATACCGTGTCTGTGCGCGTGACGATCAGAGTCGCGTGACGATCATCAACACCGAAACACCAATTATTTTGACACGTCGCAACTCCACCAATATGGCTCCG